>JAJLVY010000283.1:0-12833 GCA_030570475.1 Liangdongia dendrica
GATGATGATGATGATGATGATGATGATGATGATGATGATGATGATGATGATGATGTTGATGTTAATGTTAGCAGAACGCCAGTGTAAGAGTTGGAGGAACCAGATGGTGATAAACTGGCGGTATATCCTGATTTTTGTGTAGATTTGGAAATTGAAGTAGACGCACCAACACCGATTGATGAAGCTGACGACGACGATGATGACGATGATGGTAGTGGCTGTTGGGTGTTTATCAATGGTGATGATACCTGTGTTGGTAGAGGAGTATCTGGATCTTGTGCGTAAATAGTTTGTAAGAAGTGACCAGAAAACTTTAGTAAAAAGAAGAATGCTGAGTTTAATCTGATAAAAGACAAGTTATATCGTTCAGTAACTAGAAATTTTAGAATGTCTGATATGTTTCGACCAACTGTAACAGTTAAAAATATAGTGTCTTCCAATAGGCTAAACTTTTGTAGGAACATGACTTCATGATTTTCGATTCTTTGATCCTCTAGATCTTCGATGGTAAATAGCTGTGGAAAGTCTGGTTTCTTCATAAAATAATCAACAATTCCTTCATCACTTATAGGCACGGACTTCAAATGCTTGAACACTTTTCTAGATGAGTTTGTACGGAAGTTTTCATAAACTCGTGCAGAAAAGAATAATGTAGCCCTTCTCAATGCCAGTCTCATATTAATCTGCATTGAGATTAGTGTTTCAATCGAGATAAAATTCGAGGCATTCTTGTGGTTGCACAGTCTGTTGTAACATGAACATAAATCAGAGATCAGTTGGAAGACCAGCATTGTGTACTTCATTGTAAGCATTCTGTGTCTGCGAATGCCACCTGTATCACTACCATCATTCTCCAACCTCTTAAAACACAAATAATGAGCAGCATGGATGAAGGACAAGATTTTGAATCTAATCAAAAACGTCTTTGTTAGAAAGATAAAGTTCAGGTAGTGTGATGAGTTGTTGAAGTTAAAGTTTTTGAAAGACTTTAAATCTTCATGGAATTTGTTGAAATTGCCATTCAAGACATCTTTAGCAGCTGGTAAGACCTGTGATTCCATATATTGAACAAAAAATAAGTCGTTGCAGATTTTCTCACCTTTGGAGTAAGTATCCAGTACTTTATTCATACCAATGATAGATTCTGAGTAACAATCACTGAAATCATCATACCTCATGAGCTTTTCAGGCTGTATTCTTAATGGGAACCCCACTTCAACGCCTTCACCATACTCAACCATTGCTAAGAAGAACCACATACTCTTGAGACTGAAACGGTACTTTTGGGTCTTGTGTGCAAAGAGCTCATCAATATTCTGGTCAAGTTTCAACAGCTCCGCAAAAGTGATGAGCCCTCTATTATCTATAGAGTTTTCAGAACCGTCTGAGACATCACTTTTTCTTCCATGAGGAGTGTATCTATCAAACGTAATAATGTGCACTAAAGTTTGTAGAACTTCCAAGTTTATGAGAGTATCAGCTTCTTCTTTGAGAACAAACCTTCTGTAAATCATATAAGTATCCATTAGCACCTCTGCATAGTGCAACATCAACGTATGGTTGCTGCCTTTATTCTGGTTCATGAAGATTGTGAATGTTATCATTGATATACAAAGCCCAACGATTGGAACTTTGTCAATATCCCCAGGAAGTCTAATGTCGAATTTAACACGACCATTTTCAGCCTTTTTAACAGCACTATGGAACAAATTGTAGAAATTGTCGTCATCGACATATGGGAAATCTGAACGACGAGCACTGTTGCTAAAGAAGTAGTTTCTTAGGAAACTTAGGATGGTGTCATATCCAGGAACAAAGAGCTCTAGTCTTTTCAACAAATTCGTTAGTAGGTCACAATCATCAAAAGTTTTGAGTCCCAACATTATATCATTTTTGTCAGCTTTGAAAGAGGCAAGATGTTCATCCTGACCAGCCTCTGTTTGCAGTGAGTTGGTGTTTGACAATTCACGCTGTTCCTTCAAGTGCAAAAGAATGGAGTGTATTTGTGAATAAATCTGGGACATTTCAGGCTCATTCTTCATCAGGGAAACAAAAGACAAGGGGCCAAAGCATATCATAGACTCATCACTTTCTCTAATGACTCTGTTTTTGTTCGCGTACTGAATCATCTTTTCAGTATCCTCATCAACTTCCAACTCCAACGATCTCCTCAGGAACCGCTCCTCCTCCTTCAACATATCTCTTTGAGAACGCAAATGGTCTCTTGTAGCGGCCGCATCCTTGGATTTCAAACCCAACCGGCCTTTATAGTAGACACAGGACTCGGGATGGAGACCTAAATCCAGACATCCAGTGCAGATAGGTTTCAATCTATCACACTTCTTCTTCCTCAGACGGCAAGCAATGCACGCAACAGTGTTATGTATAGCAGATGACATCTTTCCTGGTGTCTTTATTACTGCTTTAAGTTGGTCGTGGCGATGATTATCCTGGTGGTGGTGGTGGTGGTGGTTCTGCAGGGCCTGATATTGTTGCTGCTGCTGTTGTTGTTCTTGTTGATTCTGAAGAGGCTGAAGTTGCACAATATAGCCATTTTGAAATACAGGATGCTGTAGTGATTGCTGTTGCTGAAGCTGTATTTGGTGTCCCGGAAGCTGTTCTGGTTGCTGTTGAGCCTGGTGTAGATAATGAGACGGTACTGGATGCACTACCGGATGTGAGTGTGATACTATTGAAGGGATCATAGGTCCCATGCAATATGGTGGTAAATTTATCGAACCTGATATGCTAAGCTGCATGGGTGGAGCGGGTGGTAGTTGTGGTTGTGGTTGTGGTTGCTGTTGTGTTGTTGAGTTGTAGGGTTGATACTGGTGCTGTTGCGGTTGCATGTGTGATCCCTGATGGAGATTGGTGTTGCTATCTTGGGGAACCATCCTCTTGGGATAGTTGTTGTTATTCATCTATATTGCTGAGAGTGGTGGATGGATTGATCTTTGCAATATTAATAAACGAGAAAGTCTCTCTGTTGTGTTTGATCGTACTGCAACAAGTCATACACACAAAAAAGCAACGTCTAGCAACTGAGCCCCTTTGAGCTAGAGTTTTGTGAATTAACGGACAGTGCCAAAGCGAGCAAAGGGAATGTGAATTAGTGATATATAGTGGATTTTGTGGGCAATTAAAAGCAATTAATTAGCTGGTGTTAATTATGCTGGAGGAGGATCTGCTCGGTGAGTGCTGATGACGTGTGTGGTGCCCTTAGAGCTACTTCTGGGGGGGGGGGGGGGAGATGCACCTGTACTGCTCTGTGGAAGAAGGCGTGTGTGATGTTGTCCAGCAGCTCGAGCCCTAAAAGCAGTTGCCGATGAGGGTATTTGTTGGATCACCTCCAGTTTGGTTTTTTTTTTCTATTGTATCAAAACAATGGTAATTGTCAGTGTGTGCACACCCTGTTGATTTAAACGGCCTTTCGTGGAAATCGAATCTTGTACCCAAATCGAGAAGGCGCTGGAGTTGTTGTCCGATGCTGATTGCCCCTGCACTACGAAACACACAGGGACAATCTATACATGGAAATCGATGGTGGGTCCAGTTTGTCGTGCTCGATGGGATGATGGGCTTGTCTTTACAGAGATTTAGGCCAAGAACTGGTTATCTGGAACCAGCTGTAGCAGCTCCTGTAATTTGCTGAACTTGCCGGAAAAACACTACAACAATCAGGCTATATGGACACTCGAGTCCCAGTGTCTTACTGTAGACCCTTGGAGCGGCACAAGGACTGTTGTGGAAAGCCTTGAATCCAACAAAAATGCATACATACATACGTTTACCACTTGGGCTGTAGTGCTGCGCATACCGGATGATCTTTTCTTCTTTGGCCGATGCAGTATATGCAACGGTATGCATAACCGTTGAAAGAAACCCGTCTCGAAGTGGCAGTTAGACTGTTGGGGACATAATTATTGGAAAGGAACAGTGCTGTGGACATAGGTTTCTGTTGGATGATGTGCTCACAACTGGGTATTTAGGCACTGTACACATAAGATCTCACCCCCCTCTCATGCTTCCTTGTCATCCCTCTGCTTCATTATATTGTTGTGGCCTTCAGGATTAGAGGTTGTCTACCAAAGACCTGAGAAAATTCTGTTGAGTTGACGGAGAAGATAGTCGACACACAGATTATCAAACAGACAACATCTAGGTGCCACTTTTTAAGCGACGAGTGCGAGAACCGCATATAGTGGACCTCTGGGTGCTGCTGACGCTATGCAGAGTTAGTTATAGTAAGCTAATAAGCACTGCTTTGTGAACTGTGAAGCCCACCCGGCTAGCTGTGAAAAGTTGACTCAACGGGAAAAAAATACATGCCTCCAAGATGTCTTGTCCGCGTTGTTGATCTTCTGTAGAATAATGTTTCCAGCAGTGCAACAATGCAAACTTTAGCAGCTACACAGCATTAACAAGGTTTTCTAGAAGCGTGGCCCCGAAGCCTTGGAATTCTTACAAAGATCAGATATGATATCAAGCAGAGCAGAAAAAGCCCAAATATGCTGTGTAAAAATCCCTTAGCAAAGACCGGATAGTAGTAGTACATAGTGTTGGGCCTCGCTTAAGCATGAAAACCTCAACTTTTTTTCAAAATTTCCTAATTAGGAATTTTGAGTAGCACCCATAGCGAGCGTACCTTTAAAAGGGATCTGGGGATCTGAGGATCTGAGGCACATACATTGATAGTTAATATTCCTCTGATACACACAATGATTAATAGACAGCTAACCCAACCAGGTGAACCCCTACATCTCAAACCTTTGAGATCCAACAGATTTTTTGTCGTTGCTGTGTCATGCGTGAGTGCCTACAGCTTCAACACATATCGATCACTGATCAGTGCATATCGATCACTGATCGCTGCACAGCGCCCAGTGCACCAATACTGGGTTGCAACAGGCCCAAGATGCGAAAGAACACCCGATATCAAGTGTATAGGTACATTCATGGTGCAAACATGCTTTCTATCCATTGATATTCGCATGAGGCATACATAGTTCTTTCTATTCACTCAGTTCTTTTTTTAAGATGCCGCATCCTACATTTTCTATTCAACTCAACTATTGACCCTAGTTGTGTGAATGAGTGCTTCATAGTAACTATTAGATTTTGCCTCAAAAAGATTACATCTATCACTTTTTTCTGTAAAATTTGCCTGCGATGCTGATCCGCAGGAGTTGGACTTGTGATGGAATAGATATAATACCAGTTTTAAAGATCCCTCCCTGTATATTATTGTGAGATGCCCATTGCAGCCAGTAGAGTGAATGGCGGATACCCGCTGATGCTTTGCTATTTTATTGTGTTGGCAAAAGTACACATTTATGCTAGTTGAAGTAGTTATTAAGAGAATACATGCTCAGAAGCCTGGCCAACTACCCGGTTCACATAATGCAGATCCCCTGGCCATGTGTGTCTCATGTGAGTTACAATAATAACCACACAGTTCTAATCTAAAAGAGTTAATATAAAAACAAGTGATGAATCATGAATGTCGTAAAGATTTGTAGGCATCTCTATCAATAGGTATACACCCTTAAACAAGAACTGGCCCCATTCAAAGAGTGAAAGAAAGAAAGCAAGCAACGCACATCAATATACTAGTTGTATGGGATGTATGCTATTTGTGCCTCGTCTGTGTGCCTCGCCTGTGTGCCCTTCGTGCCTTATGCCTCCAAATTTCACAACAATGACAATCAGTTACCAGCTGAATAGCTATAATTGGCGCCTGGATACGACTCAGGCACCACTGGTAAACAAAGGCCCCCCAAAAAGTCTGTGAGCTCGAGATCGTTATCAAATTTCCCACCATTCGTCGTGGCACCGAAAAAGTTGTTAAAATCAAACTTGCTGGAGGTGGAGTTGATGGAGGTTTCAAAGAGCTCGCTGAAATCGAATTCTGTAGGGGTTGAGTGCTGGGCTGGCGTTGAAGAGGCTGTGCTGTTGGCATCATCTGTAGTGGTAGTGTTACTACTGTTCACTCCAAGGCCAACAGAAGGTGGGTGAACGTTAGTAGCTGTAGTAGTAGTAGTAGTAGTAGTAGTAGTAGTACCATCACCAGCATTCATTTGTAGCAACTCAGTAAACAGGTCAAACAGATGGATGTAGCCCAGCTTACCAACGTAGAAGATGATGGAGTTTGAAACGACAAAGTTGAAATTGTACTTCTCCTCCACAACACTGTGATGCAGCTTATTGATCACCTTCAGAATAAATACCATGACATATGAAGGGTCCAATAGCAATGAGAACTTAGCTCGCAGTGCTTCAGGGTCGTTATCGATCTCAAAGTCCTCCAAGTCGCCAATATCAAACTCCCGAGCATACTCTGGACGCTTTTCGACAATGTACTTGACGACAACTTCAGAAGGGACAGTGTGTGGTTCAAACACCTTGTGTACAAACTCTGAGGCATCCAAGTCCTTATTGATGACCATTGATGCAATGAATATGGCCACTCTTCTGATTGCCAGCTTTGCCTGCCAGAAGCATGAGATGAGTGCCTGGTATGGTGAGTATGCGAGCCCCTTTGGGTGGTTTGTGATTCTGTGGAACGCCTCCATGATATTGGAGAGCATCTCGAATGTTAGCAAGGCGTATTTTGTGGCCATGATCCTGAACCTGCAGAGGTTGTTGTCAAAGTCGCCCAGCTTTGTGAGGTAGTTGCAGCATATGTGGCACAGGATCTGGATGAGGGAGTATATAGTGAATCTGATGCCGAATGTTTCAGTGAGTCTCTGGACGCCATATGCGAGGGTTGTGTCGTCAATGTTGAATGTCTTGAAGTAGTCGAGGTCGCCCTTGAGCGTTGCAAAGTAGACGCTGAGGACTCTTTTGAGGTCATTGATGAGCTTTCCCCCGACAAAGTTGATGAATTCATACTTGTCCGCGTTGATTGTGTTGTCAACGTTCTCAAAGCTCTCGATAACCTTGTTGAGGGTGATGATGGCCTCTGTGAGCTTGTCGTTGTAGTCTGGGTAGCGTATGACGAGGTCATGGGGCTTGATCTGTGTTGGGAGGCCGAACTCAAGGCTGTCTTCGCAGTCTGAGGATGCGACATAGTACCAGAGACTCTTCATACTTCGTCTGACACCCGGGCTGTACTGTGCGTACACTTCGTCAATATTCTCGTTGAACCTGAGGTATATGGATCGATTAACGAGCCTGGTCTTGCCCATAAAGTTTGTGGAACCATCAGTTCTGTCGTGGAAGCGGCCATAAGGCAGACACTTTTCAAAGATGGTGATATGGCTGAGGGTCTGCAAGCTCTCGAGGGACATGTATGCAGCAGTGAGGCACCTGCTCTCGTACATGTCGTTGAAGATGCCCGACACGACGAGGAGCACGTTTGCGTAGTCGATGTACAATAAATAGTCGAGCTTGATGTCTGTTGCGAGTTCCTTGTGGTTGAGGAAGAGGAGGGCAAGCATCGAGAGCATTCTGCTGAGGAGGGGCAGGTCGTCGCCCTGTTCGGGGATTTTGGTCCTGATGATGGCCTCGCCATGGGTGTTGCTCTTGATGATGCGCTTGAGGGACTCGTAGAAGGATAGCTCGTCGATCTGGATGAATCCTAGGACGCGGGCCTTGTTGAGCTCAAAGTACCACTTGAGGTATGTCATGATGCTCTGGTATGGGGGCAGGTGCTGCTCAATCTCCCTGAGGAGCTCGCTGATAAAGTCGAGCTTTCCCACGGGTCTGAGGTTGAGGGACACCTCAACGATCTTGTCCTTGATCTTTGCGAGGGCAGCGTTGTCACTGAGCTGGCCCTCATAGTGGGATCTCTTTTCGGAGATGTACTTTTGTTTGAGCTGGTGGATGGTCTGGGAGACCGTGTCGAGGAGTAGGAGCAACTTCTTGTCAGAGGCCAGGAGGGCACCCCAAGAGATGGGGCCAAAATGCAGCAGCGACGACTCGGAAACTCTCACTCTACCGAGCAGATCCGTCGAGTATTTTGTATTTACACCAGGGGTTGAGGATGGTGTAGTAGTGGTTGTTGTTGTTGTTGTTGTCGTTGTATGATTTGGGATGTGATTGTCATTAGCATAAACTTCCTCGAGCTTCACCTCTGTTTCCAGTCTGGTTGCTTGACCATCTTGATTTTCAGGTTCATTTTCATGTTCATTTTCATGTTCATTTTCATCTTGCTGACTGGTGCGAATAACCTTGAGCAGGAGAGCCTGTTCTCTCAAGAGTCTCTCGTGCCTCTGCCTCTCGAAACGTAGGGTCTGTGAAGCTGACTTGGCTCTGAGCTTGAAGTTGTTTGGCTTGTAGATGCAGTACTTTGGGGGGATTGCGAGTTCTTTGCACCCGGAGCACATTGGTGTTTTCCTATCGCATCTGCGTCGTCTGATTCGACACGCCATACAAGCAGAAGCAGCAGCAGCAGTAGTAGTAGTAGTGATATCCGTCATTCCTCTGGTTATGTGTTGGTGTGAGCAGTGGTAGTCTCTGTGCTTGTATATTGTTGTAGGTTTATCCAGATATATATTTTTTTATTTTTTCTTTGATTGTTCAAACTGTCTTTCAATGCAGACCAGCGATTGCGGTAAGCCTCTTATATCCACATGTGTGTCTGGCTGCTGTGGGGTGGGGTGTGGTGTTCTGCTGTGGTTGATCGGGGCTGTCTTGTTTTGGTTTGGGGTGTGTTATTATTGTGCTGAGGAAGTGGTGATGCGGGCGATCTATTTATGTCTCGGTACTGGAAGGATATTTGTGCCAGTTCTTTTCTACAACTGGCTATTACTCCACTGGTCTGCTGTGCAACTGGTCTGCTATATACCACCACTAAAGTACACAACCCTACCACAGAAGCACCGAGGCTCACCGCACAGTTCAACAATGGCCACCTCATTGTCTCGAGGCTTCGACCCAGCTCGCTACATCTTTCTTTGGGGTCTCGAGGACAAAAGCTGAGCTAAAAAAGCAAACAAAAAAAAAGAAACAGTACCGGAAGTCGAATATGCAACCGAGTGCACCGGTCTGCATGACATTATGGCATCATAACGCAGGGTGCTGCATAACACAAAACGGCGTTATGTACGCATACGTCTGCATTATAGATATGCATACAACCACGTGATTCTGCTTTGAGTGTGGGATTACAGTAGGGTTATACCGATTAGTCAGCGGTGGGCGGGCAATAGTTATCAAGGGTCCAGTTGGAGGGTTGTCAATAGGATTCGCCGATAAGGGTGACAGGACACAAAGGGCACGGCTCACACACAGCACCGCACAGTGGTGTCAAGCTGGTGCTTCTACTGATTGGCCTGTGGGCCGCACTGTGCTTTAGTGACTAACACAACTAACTCCCTGGCACACGGCGCTACACAACCACAGCACACAACAAAGGATGATGCTGATCACTGATAACCTTTTCTTACTTTTCTTGGTATTCCTATAGTATCAGGCTCAGCGAGATGGGGGGTGCGCTTGATAGTCAGTCATTTCTCATCTCATATATATTTAAAACCAACATCTCCAGCTACACGTAAATTTGCTATGAAAACATCGAATACCGTAATAATCTTCAACAAAACACAATGTCCACCCCCATCAACGGTAATGTTGAGAAGGTGTCAACCACATCAGTCTTCTCGACAGAAGCTGATCTGGAAAAGCAACCAATCACCTGCATGGAAACCATCCCAGACGAAACAGAAATCCTGGAAATACACGAAGGCTACAGACTGAAGAAGAACCTTCAGGCCCGTCACGTCAGTATGATCGCCATCGGTGGGTCCCTGGGTACAGGTTTGCTGATTGGCTCTGGTTCTGCCCTCTCCAGTTCAGGGCCGGCCTCTGTCTTTATTGGGTACTCATTCATCGGTGCTCTAGTGTACATTGTTATGTGCTGTCTTGGTGAAATTGCAACTTACATCCCGCTCGCTGATGGGTTCTCTGGCTATGCCAACCGTTACGCTGACCCTTCACTGGGTTTCGCTGTCGGGTACTGCTACTTGTTCAAATATCTAATTGTCACTCCAAACCAAATCACCGCTGGTGCCCTGGTGCTGCAGTATTGGATATCGCGAGACCGCGTGAACCCCGGTGTCTGGATCACCTTGTTTATCGTCATTATCCTTTTCATTAATATCTTTGGTGTGAAAATATTTGGCGAATTCGAATTTTGGCTGTCTTGTCTAAAAGTGTTGATCGTTCTTGGCTTGATTTTGCTGCTTTTCATTATCATGCTCGGTGGTGGCCCAACTCATGACCGTCTAGGTTTCAGATACTGGAAGTCCCCTGGTGCATTCAACGCATACACTGGTATCGCAGACAAGAACACTGGTAAGTTTGTCAGTTTTGTCAATGTCCTCGTCACATCTGTCTTTGCATACTCGGGTACAGAATTGGTTGGTATCACTGTTGCTGAAGCACAAAATCCTCGTCGTAACGTTCCAAGAGCCATCAAGTTGACTTTTTACAGAATCATTATCTTTTACGTCTGTTCTGTGTTTTTATTGGGTTTGTGTGTTCCATACAATGACAAGCTATTAATCTCTGCCAACAAGGCTTCCACCTCTGCCAATGCCTCTCCATTCGTGGTTGCCATCAAGAATGCCCAGATCAAGGGGCTTGACCATGTCATCAACGCTTGTATTCTGGTGTTTATCTTTTCAGCCGCAAACTCTGATTTGTACATTGGTTCAAGAACTCTGTATGGTTTGGCTTGCAACGGCTCTGCTCCAAAGTTCTTTGCAAAGACCAACAAGTTTGGTATCCCATACTACGCCCTAGCTCTATGTACTGCTTTCTGTGGGCTAGCATACATGACCGTGTCCACCTCTTCACAACAGGTCTTTTCCTACTTTGTCAACGTTGTCTCCATCTTTGGCTTGCTAACATGGATCTCCATCCTGATCACCCACATTTGCTTCACAAGAGCATTGAAGGCACAGGGTGTTGAAAAGGATACATTGGCATACACAGCCCCACTACAGCCATACGGCACATATATTGCATTGGTTTTGTGTATTCTAGTTGCTTTCATCAAGAACTTTACTGTCTTTATCAACGGGTTCAACTACAAGACCTTCATCACCGGCTACATTGGGTTGCCAGTCTATGTCATTGCATACTTTGGCCACAAGTTCTGGACAAAGTCCAAGCCTCGTGTCCCAAGCGAGGTTGACTTGTACACCTTGAAGCATTTTGTGGACCAGGAAGAAGAGGAGGGAAAGATTGCTGAAGTTGAGCGTAAAGAACAATTGAGAAATGGCCACAAGGATGCCAAATGGTTCTATGAAACCGTCTTTGGCTGGTTATTCTAGAGTAGTATAATAATTAATTAATAATTTTTTTTTTTGGTTATTAGTTTTCTATATTATATTATATTGTTTTTTGTGGTTTTAAATATTTATTTTCATATATACTTGCTTTTTTTGTGAAAGACCTGGTTTAGTTTTGGGTTCCTGCTTTGTAGTTCCTGCTTTGTAGTTTTAGATAAAGTGCTTACTCTCATTATATTAATACGACGCGTATCGAAAAACGTAATGCATATATACACATATGCATATATACATTTAAATATAAATACTGTAAGGATATGCAAGATATCACCACAAATAACATGCAATCATATGCAGTAGGTTTGTAAGGGCCACGTGAATTTTCTGGCCAGCTGGACTCGTTATTGGATTTTGGAGATGCTTGGGGTGTGGTTGGGCGAGGCGAGTATTTTCTTCTTCTTCCACCTGGGGTGGTTTGAGTAACTCTGTTCTTTTTGGAAATTGAGATGGTTCGTTCGATTGGTGTCTTTTGAGCCTGTTTTTGCAGAGACTGGACTTATGGGTGGTTAGGTGGCTGTGTACGCAACTTGGGGCCACTGGGCAGTTGAATCTGGCATGGGAGGAGCTCCGACAGAAAGAACAAATCCATTTCTATCATACATAAAAATAGCTTGCTGATGTACACTTAGACGGCTCCTGATCGGCAGATTTCCCTGATTCGAGTGTATTAGCGAGAGAGAGAGAGAGAGAGAGAGAGAGAGAGAGAGAGAGAACACCAGCACACCAACATGGAAGAGACAGGCGATGCATCTGAAGCGATGCGTCTGGAAGGCGATGGTTGGGTGAAAGAGTTGCACTTCGTTCGTGTCGAAAAAGAAGTTTCAGTCCGGATCTCAGACACGTTGAGTAAGCTCAAGCTGCAACAGCAAACGACGAACTTGAAGCACAGTTGCAGACATTCCGCTGCACTCAGTTTCCCGTTTTGTAGTGAAGCAGGTGTTTAACAGCAATGACTATATATTATATATTATATTTATATAATATCTATGCTATCTATATTATAATCATTCTTGTTGACCACACACTGCTTTTCTTCTTCTTCCAGCGGAACCAAACCCGTTTTGGTAACATACCGTTACATCAGCATACATAACACCACATAATTAAATAGGGTAACACATCAGAGTACATTCGGTATCACCAGAAACGATGATCGAGGTATGCAGTGTCATGCATGGTAAAGTATATATATATATGTCTCACTCTATATCACTATAGTTACGTCCCGAACACAGGAACGCTTCAGTTGATGCAGATGTTAGCACAGGGGGGACAAACAAACTTACATGGGCAACTCAGTATAAAGGCAGCGTGCTCCCCAGTCTGCGAAGACTCTTTTTTTTGTAAAGTGCTGCTGTCACTCACAAGGCACGCACAAGGGGGAAAAGAGAAAAGCGGAGCCAACATATATAATTATGATCATATCATCCAGCCGAGCCATATACTTTGGACTGGCACTCGTCATTCTCTTCGGATTCTTGCTCTTGAACTTCAGACACTACACACAAGCAAGTTTTGTGAATCTCTCCAAATACC
>JAJLVY010000284.1:0-12830 GCA_030570475.1 Liangdongia dendrica
ATCCAGATCATCGCCAAGATCGAGAACCAGCAAGGGGTGAACAACTTTGACGAGATCCTCAAAGAAACAGACGGTGTGATGGTGGCCAGAGGTGACTTGGGTATCGAGATTCCTGCTCCTCAGGTGTTTGTGGTGCAGAAGCAGCTCATCGCCAAGTGCAACCTCGCTGGTAAGCCAGTCATCTGTGCAACGCAGATGCTCGAGTCCATGACTTACAACCCTCGCCCAACCAGGGCAGAGGTGTCTGATGTCGGGAACGCAGTCCTGGACGGTGCTGACTGCATCATGCTGTCTGGTGAGACGGCCAAGGGTGACTATCCTCTCGAGGCTGTTGCCATGATGCACCATACTGCGCTCATTGCTGAGAAGGCCATTGCGTACGACTCGCTCTACGACGAGGTGAGAACCAACACACCAAAGCCTCTGTCCACCGTCGAGACAGTCGCAGCCTCTGCAGTGGCTGCTGCAGCCGAGTCTGGTGCAAAGGCCATCATCACTCTGTCCACCTCTGGTGAGACAGCCAGACTGGCTTCCAAGTACAGACCTAACTTGCCTCTCATCATGATTACGAGAAACAAGAGGGCAGCCAGATTCGCACACCTGTACCGTGGTGTGTACCCATTCATCTACGACAAGCCAGCGGTTGAAGACTGGTCCCAGGATGTCGAGAACCGTTTCCAGTCTGGGATTGCTGAGGCTATTGAGCTGGGTATCGTCAAGAAGGGCGACAATGTCGTTGCTGTGCAGGGCTGGACCAAGGGTATCGGCCACTCAAACACCATACGTCTCTTGACTGCCTGATGGTTGGATAGTGGTATTATTATTACTATTATTGTCATTATCATACATTTTAAATCAAATAACAATTGTCTTTTTACATGGTGTAATTAATACATTACTGACTCAATACTGCGGTGCTATTCCATGCGAGGAACAGTACTCTAGCACAATCTCTTTAATATCATCAGCTCCATTGGTCTACGCCTGGTTTGAATAAACTCAAACTACTAACCAGCTAAATAAAAGCAATAAGATAATTCATATACTTCGTGATAAATGGTTTTATGAAATAAATAGAACCCCACTAAAAAGTAGATTCACAGCAGTTCAGCCAGTATGATACAAACAACACTCCAGTAAATTTCAAATTTCAGAACTTGCTCCTGACGGATGCAATCAAGGAACCAACAACCTGTGGGTTAGATAAGGTACTGACGTCACCCAATTGATCCTCTTCACCAGCCAAGATCTTTCTCAAGATTCTTCTCATAATCTTACCAGATCTTGTCTTTGGCAAGTCGTCAACTAGAATGATCATCTTTGGAGCTGCAAAAGGGCCAATCTCCTTACGCACAGTCAAGATCAACTCTTTGCTGATTTCAGCCTCTCTGGAATTCTGGGTCTTGTCCTTAAGCGCAACAAAAGCAGCAACAGCCTGTCCAGTCAACTCGTCTGCAAAGCCAACAACGGCACTTTCTGCAACAAGGCTGTTCTCCAATAGTGCAGCCTCGATTTCTGCAGTGGACAATCTGTGACCGGAAACGTTAACGACATCATCAACTCTACCCAAGATCCAGTAGAAGCCATCAGCGTCTCTTGCAGCACCGTCGCCACTGAAAAAGTAGCTTGGGTATGGGTTTAGATAAGTGTCCAAGAATCTCTCATAGTTGTTCCAGATGGTTCTAGAGATGGATGGCCATGGAGATCTGATAGCCAATATACCTTCAACGTTTGGACCCTTCAATTCTGCGCCGGTGGTTGGGTCCAAAATAGCAGGGTCAACACCAAAGAATGGCAATGAGGCAGACCCTGGCTTCAATGGGGTGATACCAGTGATACCAGTGATCAAGTGAGAACCAGACTCAGTCATCCACCAGGTATCCAAGATTGAGATTTCACTCTTACCAATCTTCTCAAAGTACCATTCCCAGATTTCAGCTGCAATTGGTTCACCAACAGAACCTAGAGTTCTCAAGGAAGACAAGTCGTAACCCTCGATGAAGGAGTCACCAGCTCTCTTCAACAATCTTAGTGCAGTTGGGGCAACATAGAACTGAGTGACTTTGTATTTTTCCACAATCTGCCAGTAACGAGAGTAGGATGGGTAAGCTGGGGTCCCTTCAAAGACAACAGTTGTAGCACCATTCAACAATGGACCATACACGACATAGGTGTGACCAGTAATCCAGCCGATATCACCTGCAGTGAAGAAGATGTCCTCCTGGTGGAGATCAAAGGCATACTTGATAGTTGACAAAGCACCAAGCAAGTAACCGGCGGTATGGTGCTGAACACCTTTTGGCGAACCAGTGGAACCAGAAGTGTACAACAAGAACAATGGGTCTTCAGAGTTGACTGGGACAGGAGGGAAGTAAGGGCCATACTTCTTAATCTCTTCATGCCACCACAAATCTCTCTTTAAGTCGAATGGGATGTGGTTTCCAGTTCTCTTGAACACCAAAACGTTTTTCACTTGAGGACATGATTTCAAGGCCTCATCAACAATCCTTTTGGTTTCAATGGTTTTGGAACCTCTCTTTGATTCGTCAGCAGTGATGACTATTTTTGAGTTTGCATCATTGATACGGTCTCTTAGAGAAGCTGAACTGAAACCAGCAAAGACAACCGAGTGTAGAGCACCGATACGAACGATGGCCAACAGAGTAACAATGGCCTCTGGAATCATTGGTAAGTAGACAGCGACAGTATCACCTTTTCTCACCCCAAGGTTGTGTAAAATGGCTGCAACTTTAGAAACCTGCTCCAGCAATTCACCATATGTGATGATTCTACCTTGGTTTGGCTCGTCAGCTTCATAGATGATGGCAGGCTTGTCTGGGTTCTTGAATGCATGTCTGTCAACACAGTTGTAAGAAGCATTCAATTGGCCATTGATGAACCAAGAAGGGGCATCGCTTTTGACAAAGCCTTTAGTTTTGTTAGGCCATCTAGCCTTGTCAAAAGGTCTGATCCAATCCAAAGTTTCTCTAGCGAGGTTGCCAAAGAACTCCTCAGGTGCCTCGATGGATTCCTTGTACATTTGGTTGTACTGTTCCAGTGACTTGATGTGAGGTTCTCTTGGTTTCTTTCTGTTGTTTTTAGGAGGAGCAATAGCTTTGATGTCCATTAGATGGGCATTCTCAAGGGGTTTAGATGACGGCATTGTTAAGAATAAGCAATGATGATGTATCAGAGAAGCGAGATGGAAAAGAAGTGGAAGGGGGTGTGTGGTGAGCTTTATATAGACAATATATGACAATACAGAGGAAATCCAACAGCAGTGAGTGAGTGATTGTTGACTCGAGCCCCCCACACACACAGTACATCCCAGTACATCCCCATACCCATAAGCTGAGCACTTTGCACTTTGCTTTTAATTAAAAAAGGGAAAAAAGCGTGACATCATAAATGACAACAATGTAAATCTCTCAGTCCCACATTCCACACAAGAGGCTCACTGAAACAGACACTGACAAGCTCATAGTAGCACTCCAATTGTTGCAACGTCAACACCAACCAGTTGTTCTCCACAAAAGTTTTTTTTGTTGGTGATGCTCCCCTCATTTGCGTTTCTGTCGGTGGCCTGCAGACCTTGCATTTTGGGGTTGGACTGCTTTGTGATTATGGGATTATATGGTTAGGTAATGGTTATTCTCGCTGTATTTCGTTCTATAGTGTGTATTCTCTATATATTCTTGTATTCTGTATTGGACAGGGTCTTGCTGTATAGATACTAAATTTGAAGGACTAGAGTGTCTTAGAAAAGGAAGTACTCAAATAAGACCCAATGAGGAGCAAAGGCACAAGCACAAGCAAAGGCACAAGCACAAGCAAAGGCACAAGCACAAGCACAAGCACAAGCAATCCCATCTTTTGAATGACTATCCAGATGGTGACAAGAGAAGTAAGTCCCTTTTTTTCTAATCATCAACTCGAGTTCTAGAGTTCCTTTCAATCGTACTCTCACTAGCCACTGTATTATATAAACTCCCCTATGTGGCTAGTGCTATACGTGGCTAGTGTATATGCGGCTAGTGCATATGCGGCTAGTGCATATTTGTGGCTAGTGCTATACGTGGCTAGTGTATATGCGGCTAGTGCATATTTGTGGCTAGTGCTATACGTGGCTAGTGCATCTGATTATATAATAAACTCACGTGACTCAAAAAGGAAAAACAGCAGCAGCAGCAGCAGCAAAATAAAAAAATAAAAAGAAAGAAATTTTAGCTAAAAATAGCCAAAAGCCAAAACGCGTTTCTTGATAAAACATTTGAAAATTTGTTGACACTTTGCCACTATTTACATTTACCAAATATATACAGCTATTTGGCACTGAACCGTTCAAAGACTCAAGCATCCGGTGTACAGATTCGCAGTTGTCGTTGTGTGTTTTAATTATTTGGCTAGTTGGTTTATCCATTGTTTTCATCATATCCAAAGTTTCATGTCAGATCAAGCAACAACACATTGGTATTATTTAAACTACATTTAAACTACATTTAAGCTTACAATCACAATCACAACCACAATCACAATCACAGATATACTACTGACATACACAAGATGAGGTTCTTCTACTTGCTATTCTTCCTCGTCAACACCATACTCTGTGAAAAGTTCATCAAGACTGATTCGTTGTTAACCTGTATGGAAAACTCACAGTTAACAGCCTCAAACCTAGACGCAAAGTTCTTCCCTTCAAACAATACAGTCGAGTTCGACATCTCGGCCCTAACGACCATCTCTGCAGATGAGGTTGTGGCAAAGATCACCCTAATCGGCTACGGCTTGAACCTTGTCAACAAGGAACTGGATCTCTGCTCTCTGGGACTCTCCCAATTATGTCCTTTGATGACTGGGAGAATCGAGGCCAACACAAACTACAAGGTGTCAGCCTCAATTACAAAGGACATTCCGGGCATTGCATACACTATCCCTGATTTGGACGCTAGAATCAGAGTCGTTGCATACAACAAGAACGACACCAATACCCCTCTGGCCTGTGTCGAGGCTATCCTGTCCAATGGCCGTACTGTACAAACAAAGTACGCTGCATGGCCTATTGCTGCTATTTCTGGTGCTGGTTTGATTACTTCAGGTATCGTTTCTGTCATTGGTCACTCAAACACAGCCGCTCACATCGCCTCAAACTCTATTTCTCTATTCGTCTACTTCCAAAACATGGCAATCACATCCATGATGGCCGTCTCAAGAGTCCCACCAATCGCTGCTGCTTGGTCCCAGAACTTCCAATGGTCGATGGGTATCATCAACACCTCTTTTATGCAAACTGCAATCAGATGGTATGTCCAAGCCACCGGTGGGACCTCTACCGTGGTGTTGAAAAACAAAGATGCCCTCAGTATCTCAGTGCAGAAAAGAGTCAAGAGATTCATCCAGCAAAGCCCTGCTCTATTGTCAAACTTGATCAGAAGATCCGACTTTGGTTTCGATGACAGCTTGGATGATTCAAACATTTACACCACCGATGAACACTCTACTGATTCCATCGTGTCCAAGATCTTGGTCCTAAGAGGTATCCAAAGAGTCGCATACTTGGCTGACATTGAACTATCAAACTTTTTCTTGACCGGTATCGTCTTTTTCTTGTTCTTTTTGTTTGTCTTGATCATCTTTATGGTGTTCTTTAAGGCATTTATCGAACTATTGATGAGATCTGGTGCCTTGAAACAACACAAGTTCAACGACTACAGAAAGAACTGGGGTACTATCATCAAAGGTACTTTGTTCAGATTAGCTTTGATTGCTCTACCACAAGTTTCCGTCTTGGCCCTATGGGAATTCACCGAACATGACTCTGCTGCTGTCGTCATTGTCGCGGTCTTTATCTTTGCCATCATTGTCGGGTTGTTGCTGTATGGTGCCATCAGAGTCGTTATCTGCGGGAGACAATCCTCAAGAATGTACAAGACCCCAGCCTACATGTTGTACGGTAACTCCAAATTCTTGAACAGATTTGGTTTCTTGTACGTACAATTCCAAGCTGAATACTACTGGTGGTTGGTCCCATTGATGCTTTACACAATGCTGCGTTCAATCTTTGTTGCCTTGATGCAGACCCAAGGTAATGCACAGGCCCTATGTGTCTTTATTGTCGAAATCATTTATTTCGCCGTTTTGTGCTGGAAGAGACCATACATGGATAAGAGAACAAACATCTTCAACATCTTTATCCATCTCGTTACTTTCTTCAATTCAATCATGTTCTTGCTATTCTCCAACTTGTTCAAGCAACCAGCTGTCGTCTCTTCTGTCTGTGCTGTCGTCTTCTTTGTCGTAAACGCAGTCTTTGCTTTGTTCTTGCTCATCTTCACCATTGTCACATGCACACTATCCTTGATATACAAGAACCCAGATACCAAGTACCAACCAATGAAGGACGACAGAGTGTCTTTCATCCCAAGAACCACAGACATGGAGAAGTCCAACAAGAAGGACACTGAACTAATGGCTCTTGGTGCCACCGTCATGTCTGGTCAACAACAGCCACTTGCTCCATTGGCACAAGATGACGAGTCAGACTCTGAGTTCTCCAACAACAACAACAAGTTCCCACAGTCTAGGTTCGGTATCAATGAGCCTATCGAGAGAACAAGATCTGATTCCATCAGCAGCATTACACAAGGCTTGGAGCCATCCAGTGCAGTGTTGGGTACTACTGGGAACAGCTTGGCTAGACCTGGAATCTCGTTTACTGATACTTCCTACAAAGGCAACGCTAGCAGTAATATGAGATTGAACGAGGAGGGCAGTTCTCGTGAGTACTTGACTGATCCTTTTGCTAATCCATATTCACACGCCAGACAAGGTAATTCTGGCTACAACAATGGTGGACGTTTCTAATCTCTCTCTTTATTTCTTTTTTTGCCTTTTTGAATTTTTTTTGACTTTATTTCTTTCATTAAACTAACAATGCATTATTCATATCCCATGTACACATGTTGTGTTCAGATGTTGTTCTTTTTTTTTTGGAGGGGGGTCTTGTTTTATATACACTTTTTTTTTGTTTTGATTAAAGACATTATTTTACTTTTGTCTACAGTTTTTCTTTTCAACCAATCAATTTGCATTTCATTTTATCAGTCCTGTAGTTATTCATTTCTTAGCCGTCTTGTAGAAGTAGTTGAACCAGTACAACTGATCACAGAAGGCCTTTTCCTTGGCGTACTTGACGTGTTCGATCTTTGGATCACCTCTACAGGCAAACCCATGCTCAACCCCACTGAAAAGATCAATTTGGTAACGGGCACCAATCTCCTTCAACTTTTCCTCAGTCTTGGTTCTCAACTCCAATGGGAAGATGGCATCGGTCTCAGAAGCAGAGATCAACAATGGCTTCTTGAGTGCACCAACTTCCTCGATGCTGACAAATGAAGGATGCGCAACAGCACCAACAGTGGCAATGGTGCCATCAATCAGCTGTTGCACGGTATACTTAGCACCGAAGCAGTACCCAATCAAGCCAACAAACTCAGTCTCAATGTCCTTGGACAACCCATCTAGGAACTTGTCAACAATTGGCTTGGTGATCTCAGAAGTATGCTTTGGCAACCAGACGTTGAAGTCTGTGTTGCCGCCTGGCACGATGATGTCGCCTTTCAAGATGTCTGGGACCAAGACATAGTAGCCTCCTTGTTGGGCAAAGTTGTCAGCAATCAATTGGATATTGTTGTATTTGTGGCCAAAGACATCGGTTAAAATGACAATGACCTTGCTACCCTTGGTACCAGTCACATAAGTTTCAACTAGAATGAAAAAATGTCAGTTGTTTGAGCAGAACAATTGTTTCACAATTCCCTTCATACCACCATATAGTTCTTCGACTAAAGTACCAACTGGAGTACCCTCTATATAACCACAAGTTAGTTAGAACTAGTTACATGTGCGCCTATATATATATCAATACGAACCATGTAGAGTGGTCTTTTTGCAGCATTCGCCTGGTGGATTGGAAGCCATTGTAACAGAAAACAAAATGAGAATATGAGTATTGTATCAATTGAATTGATCAGTAAAGTACGAAGGATAAGTTGGGACATTTCATTTTACTCGCTTTATATTAAATTTGATAACCCAAAGTGCCATTTATCAAAATTGCCTAATTAAGTAATTTTCCCAAATCGGTGCTATTTCCTCCTCTAAACCCCCTTCTCCAACTACCAAAAATCAAAAAGGGAATGGATTGGACCGGTAAAGCACTGTTATAATGTATCGGTCTAATCTGGTTTGGTCTTTGGTCTTTGGTCTTTGGTCTTTGTTTTATACCTCGATGCTCACTTATTTTAAAGGTGTTAAGGTGGTGCGTATTTTTAACTGGCCAATGAATGCTGCAATTGGTGATATTTCAGATCGATCTACAGCTTCAAAACTATTTCATAGTAATCCTCTATTACTGGATACTCAGATATTTATTTATTTCTCCTTCTCCATTCCACAAAAATTTTGGTCTCCATAGATGGAATGGTGGAAAACATTGAACCATGTTATTGGAACACATTTGGCCTTCTCTTCAGATGATGTAGCTAGTGTATTGTTTTCCGTTTTTGGAATAGCTGGTTCTGTCTTGACCTTATTGTTGTTATTACTTGTCTTATCCTTTGTTTCAGCGATATCAACTTGTTGCTGTGTTTGCTTGAATCCTCCATTGTCACTTTGTTTCTTTTGTCTAAATTTCTTCTTACCAGTGATTTCCTTCTTGGTTCTAATCTTAATCTTGGAGTTGTACAATCTGTCATCACCATTTTTCTTTTTAGCTTTGTGCTCTTTTTTCTCCTCTTGTTCTTCGATATCTTGTTCATCTTTGGATAATTTAGACACAACGACAGTGGTTGGTGAGCCCGTACTTCGATGCTGTCCATTCTTAAACTTTAATCTTTGTTCAAGCTTTTCTTTAATGCCATCCAAAGTAGATGCAGAGTAAATTTCACCTCTCTTCTTCAAACCAGCGGCACTTCTTAAACCTCCTTGTGCATTTGAAACTTGTGAATAACTCTTGGTTCTTGGACTGTATGTATCAACATTAGACAAGTTATCAGTATCAGCATCTTTTATGATAGAAATTGGTAATATTAACTCTGGATAGTTTTCACTGTCTGTGCTTTGGCCTTGAACTCTATTTGCAGACTTTCGAAACATTAGGGAATTATCACGTTTTGCTAGCCCAAGAATGTTTGTTTCAACATCATCTCTTTTGTCCTTATTGTATTCACTTTTCTTTAAGCCATTGTATGCAGGGAATAACGACAATGAAGTTAAATCGTCCTTAATCTTGATGCAAAAACTTTGATCTTTCTGGTTGACATTCAAAGTACAAAACACAGAATGAACCAATTGTAGATAATTAACATCTGTGATCCAATTCTTAGCAAAAATATCAAAGAATGAAGATAAATGCTTGGAACCCAAATACTCTTTAATCTTCAACAATGGAGAATTGAAATCTTTGGCTTGAAAAACATCATTTCCACTTCTAAACATGAAAACAATAAACTGTTCATTGTCTTTTAATGCTTGTCTGAATAACGGCAACTTATTCTTAGCAGCCATGATTATTCCCTGGTGTAGATTGTTAATATTGAAGTTTTCTGGGATTGGCATAATCAAATAATAGTCAATCAATGAAACAAATTCTGGTAATTTGAATGGAATAGAGTGATCAACGAATTTAGCGTATTCTACTCTAGTTTTCTGTTTGGGGAGTTCCAAAGGATCTGAAGTGTTGAATAAGAAGAATGGGACCGTTTTATCAGGAATCAAAATCTCCAACTTGGAACTAAATGCCTTGTTTGACAACTTGAATTTTTTCCCATACTTGATAATACCTTTAAACCCCAAATTGTTCAAAATCTTTTCTGTGATCAACTCTCTTGGAATAATCAAAACACACTCATCTGCACCATCAATCTCTGCGCCAAAATGCAAATGCCCATCACTGTTGTTACTGCCATCATCATCGCCAGTTGTTGACGACCCAGCACGGAACTCACTTGGTTGGGTCTGGTGGTTCTTATTATTGATCGTTACTTCGTCGCTTGACATGATTGATTGTAATTCCTTGTGAAACATGATTTGGGAATCAGTGACGGTTTCTGCAGAGTTTTGGGAATGTAAAAGGTCCACATCCTCCATGGGGATACTTGCAGTGTGGATAACATGACAAAGGGAAAGAGCATATAGCAGGGTTCTTAGTTGCATCTTTTCAAGACAGTATCGTATCGAGCACAACAGTACTAACAAGAAGAACACTCTCAAAGGCAAAGTCAAATGGAGTTGTGACCAGCCGCGTACCTTATTCCCTGGTGCAATTTGGATTCAAACAGACCCCATTTGCATCACTCTATTGGTTTTTGTGGTTTGGGGAAAGAGGGAGGGAAGGGAGGTGCTGTAGCACAAAACAGCTGATTGAGTGTCCTAAACTACAATCATTTCTCAATTGGCATCAGCATCAGCACCTATATCCATTGAATTCGCCAGCAGACCCTGCAAGCATCGCTGAAACCTTCAATAGCAATAGCAATGGTAATAGCAATAGTAGCACGGTGCTGCCTTCTGATTTAATGTTGAATTCCGACTATGTCTTTTTGCCTGGTATTACCCTCGGAAATATAAGGTGAATATTTTTACCAAACCAAACCGAACAGACATCATCAGCAAAAGAGTAATCAATCAACTGTAATTGGATTGGATTGGAATCATACAAATGTTGAAGAGCATAGTAAGACCATCTGTAACGCCAATTGGGAGACTCTCCCTCATTGGAGGCAGCAGCAGCAGCAGCAGCAGCAGCGTGAGATGTCAAAGCTCGGACAGCAAAACTACTACACATTTTGGTGCAAAGACGGTGTTGGCGAGCGAGAAGGAGAAGCTTGTTGGGCAAGTGTTCAGCTCCGTTGCTTCGAACTACGACATCATGAATGACGTGATGAGTCTGGGTATCCATAGAGTGTGGAAGGACCATTTCATTAGAAAGCTGGATGCCGGTGCCAGACCAGGCGGGCGCCCTTTGGATTTCATTGATGTTGCTGGTGGTTCTGGTGATATTGCCTTTGGTTTGCTAGATCACGCCAAGGCGCGTTTCAGCGATACCAAGTCCACGATGACGATTGTCGATATCAACCCAGATATGCTGCGTGAGGGTGAGAAGAGAATTTTGAGCACTGCTTATAAGAATGATCCAAGAATTTCCTTTTTGGTGCAAAATGGTGAAGTTTTGGACAAGATTGAGAGTGACAGTAAGGATGTGTACACTGTTTCCTTTGGTATCAGAAACTTCACCAACATTCAAGCTGGGTTGAACACTGCTTACAGAGTTTTGAGACCAGGTGGTATTATTGGTGTTTTGGAGTTTTCCAAGGTTGATAACCCAGCTGTTGACATGGTGTATCAAAACTGGTCCAGGGTGTTGCCAGTGTTTGGTCAAGCGATTGCCAATGATTATGATTCTTACCAATACTTGGTTGAATCTATTCAAAAGTTCCCAAAGCAAGAGGATTTCAAGTCCATGATCCAAAAGGCTGGTTTCTATGTTCCAGAGCCAGGTTACGAGAACTTGACATTTGGTATCGCAGCCATCCACATTGGTATTAAATTGTAAGAAAGCATTGTTTGACGTGTACTGTATATATATATAAATAAAAAAAAAAGAGAGAGAGATGTCTGATTATATTACAAGTGTAGATTCTGATAGCTTCTGAAATTTTATGCACAAATATTGAAATAGTTGAACGCGAGAGATAGAAATCGATTTGGAATGGACAATACTCGAGACTTGGAGCAGATAACCAGTGACGACGTGGTAACACACATCTACGACCTCTATGTCGACTCTGCGCCAGAGGAGGCCCAGGACCTCGGCATTTTCAGCAGACAAAACTCGTTGGAGCTATCTATTCTGGATAACCAATTCCACATTGAGCAGTCGCTATCGAGCCTGAACGGTGTATCCAGCTCCACAGGGTTTGTCCTATGGAGAGTGTCCATCGTGTTCATCAAGTGGCTATTGCACTCTGAACTGTATGAGCTACAGAGCGACTCCACGACTGTTGTGGAGCTCGGGTCTGGTGTTACTGGGTTGTTTGCATGCCTTGTGGGCCAGTCCGTGGCGCACTACATTGCGACTGATCAACAGCACTTGTTAAAGCTTCTCAAGAGGAACATCACGGCTAATTTCCCCAAAGAATATGAGAGTGGGACTCTGGATTCAAATATTGCGGTTGGTTCTACGGGTTTTAAGAAGAAGGGCAAGAAACCCAGTAATAAAAAACCCAATCCATGCAAAGTGGATGTTTGTGAATATGATTGGGAATATCCTGAGGCTGGGTATGATGAAGTTACAGAGCTGCTAAACACTGAACATCCAGACTTTATAATTGGCTGCGATTTGGTATACAATGACTATTTAGTACCGCACCTCGTGAATGCGTTGAAGACACTCGCGGGTCCAGAAACAAAGATCCTTATAGGCTTGCAGCTGAGACTTCCTGAGAACATTGAGCTCTTTGTTCAGGAATTACTTGACAATGGGTTCAGTGTATACAAGCATCCCGAGCATCTTGTCAGTGAAGAGCTGAGACATGGCTTTGTTATTTACTACATCACAAAGCTACATCACAAATCTGTAATATAAATAATAACATTTCATGCATTCATTTTCATTTTCATTCGATATGATATATATTGAAGATATATAGGTATACGTATACGTATAGTGATAATATCTTTCTGTGAATGGGGAGGAACTTTAAACTTCACCAGCCTCCAACTTTGCCATCAACTCCTTGTGGTACTTCCCCAAAGCCTCAAAGTCAGTA
>JAJLVY010000285.1:0-12829 GCA_030570475.1 Liangdongia dendrica
TTTATTTATTTATTTATTTATTTATTTATTTATTTATTTATTTATTTATTTATTTTAAACCACCCGAAGAATACCAATACCAATACCACCATCGCAATGGGGGATCTGCTCATCAATAGACATGTCAAGTACTTCAAAATGTGCCTGAACGTCCTTCCATCTCGAATTGAGAAGGAAGACCCAAACAAGCTGCTGCTGATATACTGTTCACTTGGTGGTTTATCAATACTCAACTACAGATTTACAGAGAATGAGCGAGAAGAGCATGCACAGTATCTATACAGACATATCACACATACACAGGAAGGCTTCAGAGGTTCATTAACGATGGAGCTGCCCTCTGGTAATAGATATGACCCACCAACACTCGCAAACACGTACAGTGCATTATGCTCACTGCTCATGATTGGAGCAGACTACTCGGCTGCAATTGATAGATTCAAAGTCATACAGTATGTGAAAAAGTGCCAGGTTGCGAGTGGGGGGTTTTTGTCCTTCCTGGATCTTGATGATCAGCCCTTTGGCGATGGTGATCTAAGACAATGTTATTTGGCTGTTGCGATTAGAAAGATGTTAGGCTTTGGGAATGGCGAGCTTGGTTTGGAGAATGACATAGACGTGGATGCGGTGGTGCAATACATTGAATCTAAAGTCACTTATGAAGGTGGCCTGGGTGCTGCTTTCGAGTCCCATGCTGGTTTGACATTCTGTGGCCTTGCAGCTTTAAAAATGCTGAATAGAATTGATATTGAAGATTCTAAATGGGAAAAGACCATTGATTGGCTTGTGCATAGGCAGCTATGGTTTACCAAGTATAATAAGGAACTGCTAGATTATGAATTTTGTGATTGGGATGACAATGGATCTCATAATGGACGTCCAAATAAGTATGGTGATACGTGCTACTCTTTCTGGTGTGCTGGATCTCTAAGTGTCTTTGAAAAGCAATCCTTTATCGATTATGAACAGGTTGAGAACTACCTGTTGAATGTCACACAGAATAGTATTCTTGGTGGGTTTGCTAAATCGGATACTGACGATCCAGATCCATTCCACAGTTTCTTAGGGTTGGCTGCACTAAGCATATTAAAGACTCAATCGTCTTCACAATTACAAAAAGTGGACTCTGGGTTGTGTATAACAGAAACTGCACTACAACTGATTGATAGAATGTATAAATAGGTGGAAAACAAAACAATCTAATTGTAACCTATATACAGATAGAATTTCATTATGTAAAATAAAAATAAAAAAAATAAGTTAGCCTTTTCATCAATCATTAATCTAATAATTCTTCATTACAAATTTAACAATCTCTTCATAAATACCCCAAGCAATACCAGCACTGAAAGCTTTTCTAGTTAATCTCAATGACAACCCATCAAACAGTCTGAAGAAACCTTCGCCATATAATATACTGGTACCAGTCTTGATAAATCTCTTAAACTTGTCAGGCTGCAATTGCATTCTAGTCTTGATTGTATCAAAAGGAGCTGTGATAGTAGTAGCTAGAGCAGCAGCAGAGAAGGCGCTCACAGAGTTGATGATTGCAGATTTAGACGTTGTTAGAAGTTGTTGGTCATTAATGGTTTCTGAACTCTCATCAAATTGCAACAATGTGGGAAGTGATATCTTTGACTGTTCATACAGCAGCACATACAGCCCAGAGTATGGTGCATCTCTAGCAGCAGTGGCAACGAAGCCATTGAAGAACCCTTTGAACCCTTCTTTCTCGGCAATAGATCTGACAGATTCCCACATGGACCCATAATGGTACATCGTCGATTCATAGCGCACTTTGATCACAGTAATGGGCATGGTTAAAAATCCCACAAAGCCTCTAGTGAGCCCACCTGTTATCAGATTCTGGTACATCGGTAGTTTTGGTAACGTTGAGCTTGTAGCACTAGTAGCTTTCTTGTTTGAAGCATTGGCCCCAGATTCATCCTCATTAATCCCCCTTGACTTTGCTAAAAAAGAGCGTACGCCGTGCAATGAGGTCAAGTACAGCGCACTCCCAATGGATGTCCGCAGCGCAGACGGTAAGGTGCCCCTCCATAGTTCTTTGTAGCTGTGTAGGTTGTGGATAGTGGTCCGTATCGTTGCTGTTGGGTCCTGCTGGACTCTCGTCTTGATCAAGTCAAAGGGCTGGAGCGTCACCGCAGAGGTCAGGCCACCCGCAAACCCACCGATGACATGCGAGTAGGTTTTAGTGTCACTCATTTTGGACGAGAGTGTGGTGTGTTTCTATGTGCTCTGTTCGTTCTGGTTTAGTTGTAATAACATTGTGGTGATGAGCTTCGAGAAAGTTTTACTGTGATGCCAAAGCCGGTTGGAACACTCTTGCATTAACCAATACAAACGGTGGAGATTCTAATAAAACAAAAGTTGTGTCAAACAGCCTCGTCGACTCCATCTTTGGCTGTCCATTGTCACTGGCTCGAGGAGCTGTTTACTGCGGTGTGGTATAACCGTGTGTCTGTGTGTGTGTGTGTGTTACAGATCTACATTGACACAATCCAACAATAACACACGCATTATATTATAATTAAAACTGTTTTAGAAACTCCAACTCAACCAAAGACGACTTTGAAACTAGCAACTTCAAATGCCTTCAACTGGATAGGGATCGTGATAATACCACCATCCTGCTTAAAGTCAACAGTCTCCAACTCATCCTCCAACAAGTTCACCCTCTTAACCTTGATAACCTTACCATTGGAAGTCAACACGGCTTTACCTTTCCCGCCCAAACTCTCGTACACTCTAACAATAATGGACTTGTAGCCAGCTTGCTTGATTGGCAAGTCGCCAGATGAGACATCCTCATCATCCTCAGCTCTCTTCACGTTGCTCAAGATCAAATTCTTGTCACCTTGAATACGGATCAAGTCCAAGAATGCAGTTTCAGCGCTGGTTGGTACAACGTAGAATGGCAACACGTCATAGTTGAAGTTATGTGCCAACTCAACAGTCTTTGGACCCAAGCTTCCCTTGTGTGGGTAAATGGCATACTTAAAGTGGTGCAACCCAATATCGGCATTTGGATCAGGCTGCTTTGGTGCTCTTAACAAAGAGAGTCTCATCAAGTTACCATGTGTAGAGAAGCCGTATTTGGAGTTGTTCAAGATGGAGACACCATAACTATAGTCAGAGTAGTCTGCAAACTTGTGGTGGCAAACTTCAAATTTGGCCACATCCCACATTGTGTTGAAATGAGTTGGTCTCTTGGTGATACCGAATTGTGTTTCATATGAGGCATATTCAGAGTGAACATCAACTGGGAATTCAACTTTCAAAAACTTGCGAGACTCATTCCACTCAACTTTAACGTCAAATTCCACAATTGACTCTTCATCAAAGCTTTGCAACCCATCCAAGGAGATGATGGTTTTGATGAAACTAGAGTCGCTAATCTTAGTCTTGACCAAAACTGAGCTTCTTAAAGGACCGGTTTCATTAATGACAACAGACCCCTTTGACAAGTATTGGTACTTATCCAAAGAGAAAACTTCAGTATCCCACGCCTGCCAACTGAGAGGAGTATCTTCAAACAAAACATATTGATTAGCGCCTAGTTTGTTCTTACCAGTAGACAAGTCTAGCACTTCAACATTATTGACCAAATCGTACAAAGAAGTGATGATACCATTGGAACCAACAGTGACTTTCAATTTGTCATTTGACAAGATTAGCGAGCCATTTGGACCTTCAACCACAGTGGCAGGATGTTTAATCTTGGTGGTGGACACTTGCTTATTGTCAGTAATGAAGATGTAGTCATGTTTAGCACTAGTTTGAACTGCGGAAGAAGAGTTGCTTGTGTTCAAAGACTTTGGAACCTTGATCACACCAGATCTGTCCCATTGCAAAGTGTTCAAAGTTTTGAATGTTGCCTCATCATGTTTGATTGGTGATGGTGGTGGTGGTAGTGGTGGATTCTTTCTCTTTTTCTTTTCATCCAACAAGGCCTTAACGGCATCATCAACCAGTGATTCAGCCAGTTTGATTGCTCTTCTCAACATTGGTCTCACATCATCCTTGTACACCATTTCAATACAGGAGCCTGGCAAGACATCATGGAACTGGCATAGCAACACATCTTCCCACAGTGATTGCAACTCCTTTTGAGGGTACTTGTATTCAGGGTTGACGATGGAAGCAATAGAGGCAAAGTATTCCAAGTCGTGTAGTCTAACCTCCACTCTTCTCATGAATTTCTTGACGAGAGCCTGAGAAGTGTATGTTCCTCTGTGGAATTCAAAGTACAACTCACCAACCCAGGACACCAGGTCCTTGCCGTTGTTTGTTCTTTTCAAAACGCCATCAAAGAAGTCATCGACGGACTGGCCCAAGTGAACTGTTGGTAGTAGTCCCACAGTGTTGGAAATACCTCTGCAACGACGCAATTTCTCTAGCATTTCAGGGTTAGGGCCACCACCACCGTCACCTTTACCGAATAGTAACAAGCCACTCTGGTCATAAGACAAGTTCTTGTGTTGAGAAATGGATCTCTTGACATCGCCAAAGTTTGCATCAGCAGTGTATGTGTTTGCAGGAGGCATGTGGGTCAAGATTTGAGTACCATCCAATGCTACCCAGTTGAAGGTTGTGTTTGGGAAATTGTTGATATTGTTCCAAGAAAGTTTTTGGGTCAAGAAAGTATCAAACCCAGCCTGTCTGCACAATTGTGGGATTTGGGACGAGTATCCGAATGTGTCTGGAAGCCAGAACGTTCTTGATCTGTTACCAAAGTTTGCCTGGAAGAAACGTTGGCCAGTCAAGAATTGACGGGATAGAGACTCACCACTTGGGATGTTTGTATCATTTTCGACCCAAGACCCACCAATTGGGATAAATTGGTTTTGAGAAACTGCTTCTTGGATTTTGGAAAACACTTCTGGGTGGTCTTGTTTCAACCATTTAAACTGTTGAGCCTGTGAAGCAACAAATTGATACTCAGGATATCTGTTGATCAAGTCCAACTGGGTAGTCCAAGATCTCACAACCTTACGTCTAGTTTCTCCAAACGGCCACAACCAAGCAGTGTCAATGTGGCAATTACCAATCCCATAGACGTCAATTTTGCCCTGTGTGCCATTAGTGTCTAGGTAAACCTGTTCCGAGTCCACATGTTTGCCAATATAACTTTGGGCAATTTCACGGCACTTTGCAATGGATTTGACATCATTGGGGTTGAAGGCTTCAATGATTTCAGTGGCAACTTGTCTGGCTCTGTATTTTTGCCACGAGTCTCCAGAGAACTCTCTAGCAGCGTCAGTGATGATCCAGTAGTCGATTTTCAAAGCTCTAGCCTCCAGGTTTGGGACAACCAAGTCTGCGGTGTTCAATCTGAAATATCTGTTCGGGTCAGGAGGAGCGATATCGCTACCCATACCGACGCCAAACATCCCATTGCAGCTCATCTCCAAGTAGAATATGTGTTCTTTAGCGTCGGTCCACTTCTTTGGAAGGATAAAGTCGTTGCGCTCACCGCCTGTAAATGCCTGCAACGGCATCCCATCTTCGGTGTAAATCAACCCTTCATTCCCACAGTCCCATTGCAACCAAACCTGTTCTTCATTGACCCAGGCGTCAGGGATTTTGAAATGACACTTGAACCAGAATGTTTTCCAGCTAGGGCCAAAAACGTCACCTTTTCTGGCATCTCTGGAGAACTCCACGTTGCCAATAACGTCTTTGAACAATGGTCTGTCCTTGGCGCTTGGAACCTCGTACACCTTGAACTGGATGTATCCCTTTGACTTTGAGGTGTCGCTGTTTTTGGCATTGTCTATTCTCGCCTTGTCGTAAAACTTTGGGAGGTTGAGGTCCCTGTACTGGCCCTCGTCGATGAACTGTCTTAGCCTGTTCTCGTAGATGGAGTCCACCTGCTTGGGGACGGGGTCGTTGTTCACCACTGTGTATGGCATTGTATTGTGTCCTCTTCTAACCAAGTGTAACAAGTGGTCAAGTTGAAACAAGTGGAGTCTTTTGTGTTGCTCCCAGGGTGCATCCCGACACCACCACCCTGCCTAATCTCACTGGGGGGCCCTGTCTGGGGGGTCCTGTCTGGGGGTACTACGGGGTGGCGTTGGGGGGGGGGAGTCTACAGAGACGAGGTTGACAATTTATTAAGCATTAAGTATTAAGCATTAAGCATTACTCCTTCTATAGAAAAGAACACCAGGTTCAGGCTTCACTGCTCATTTAATTTAGCAGTGTTGGTGGACACCTTCTGGTCCTCTTCGACGGTGGCAACGCTCTCGTGGGAGGACAAGGAGTGGATGTTCACCTTCTCAGGGAGCTTGACAGCAAAGCCCTTGATCAACTCGTACTCGTGGGTGATCTCACCGCCTAGCTTGCTTAGACCGTCCTTGAAGCTATTTGTTGGGTTAGTTCTGTTCCTAATGCCCGTTTCAGTTCTCCATGGTTTGACACATAGAGCAAGCTAACTCACGATTGGGTGTTGGCACCTTCTTTCAAGGTGACGATAAAGGACTTCTTTGGTTCGCCGGACATTGTGGTAGTGTTGGTGGTGTTGTTTGCTAGTGACTCTAAGTGTTTGCTAGTGACTGTTGGTGACTGTAAGTGTCTATCAAGGGTCAGTTGGTGAAGTTAAGATCAGGATACATTCTGCTGTGGTTTTATAGAAACAAAGGGCTTAAACTCGGTCGGGTAACACTGGAAGCATATTTATGCAATGTATTACATATGGATACATCGATATACGTTATTGTGCATTGATATACATACCTACTATACCCTTATATTCTCTTTACAGACAGCAGCAAGAAACATGTATACACTTCGATTATATCATTATTATATCATTTCCTTAGTTCCACTCTTTGGTGTCCCCTTTTCTGTGCATCTTCAAGCTGTCTGTTCCACTCTTCATCAGCTGTGGTTTTAGCGGCGCCTCTAACGACATCATGAACAAGGCCAACAAAATCATGTCTTCTGTATACATTCTCTTTGGCCCATGCTTCCCTCTTTATGAGTTCATTCTTGAGTCCAAGATCATCGCCAATTTCCTTGTAAACCTCGCGTCGGTCCTTCACGATCGCCATTAATGAGAATCTCAGTTCTCCATTCTTGTAATGGCCAATTCTCTTTTGCAACACACCAGGAAGTTTATCAATAAACTCTTGCTCATCCACACATGCGCCATGCTTGATAGCAGCCTGCTTCAGCCCATCCAGTTCATACAAGCCCCCATTGGTCCAAGTATACCCTATGAAATGGTACAGCCCGTCATCATCAGGATCGACATCATCATTCTGTCTCTCGTCCACAAAGCTTGAAGGGCTGGTGAAGGAGTTGTGTACTGTTCTAATCACGTCACTCATACCAATGGATTCGCCCCTCAAAGCAGGGTCAAACCCAGCAGTGAAGCTCTTAAAGTTGCTCAATTCATCACCAACGTGCAATGTGTCGTCCTTGTTTAGCAAAATGTTCAGCACTGCTTGTGTGCCGCATGCGTTGTTGATGTGTTGTTGTGCAAAGAACACTGTATCAGAATTGTCATATTCGCCATCCAGTGGTACTTGTTGGCCATACTTGAATAGAAACACAACGCCGTATAGCGGTCTAGAATCGAATCGTAGGTTAGACTGTGTGACTCCCTCGATATATCAACAGAGATCATACTTACGCTAATGATGCCAGTGTTTCTTTGTCGATGGCGTACAGCTCCTCAAACTGAACGCCTTCAACCCCCAACTTTTCCACAAGTTCAGTAAACAACCCCTAAAAAAATGTTAATACAACAGCAACATACAAACAATTGTGTACAGTGTCTAGAACAACAATGTATATCACAATTAAGATTACATACAGGGTCGCTCTCAATGGTATTCCATTCACTCATTTTGGTTCACAAACAGTTGGTTAGGTGAGAAAGAATCTTTAAATCTTTTTTTTGATTTTGAAAAAACATAAATAACTGGCACAAACACAAATTAATCAATACAGCCACCACAAAAAAAGAGAGACTTTGTAAGGTGATATGAATCTTTTATATCCAGTGTAAATATTCTAATATTCCTTTTTGAAATATGTCCCTTAAATTGATCTCATGGGTTATATATTATCTTTAAATTAGGCATTATTGGTAGTACCCATCAGTTTGAAAACTTGATTCCGATTCGATTCTCTGAAATAGAAAAATAAGGTCATCAACAATGTCTAGGATATATTATATAGATTTTCAGAGTTTGGTTCTATTCCAACAACAGTCCTTTCTTGTTGGAGTTTGAAAGAAAGTAAAGGAAAGTAACAGATTAACTAACGTAATAAGTAATAAAGTTTATCCAATAACTCTACAATAAAAATTCTCAACATAATAATAACAATTCAGATTACGGTTTTGGTGTCTGTAGACGGGAAGAACCATCATCAAAGTTTCCTTCACCTTCGTGGTACATATCCTCCAAATTCGAGTTCTTCTTCTTTTTAGCAGCACTCTTCTTCTTCTGCATCTGTTTGTTTTGCTTTTCCTCCTCGAGCTTCTTGCCCTTTTTAACAGCATCAGCAGCCTGTTGATCATCCAATAACCAGAATGCAACTTCTCTTGAAGGCTTTTGGAAAGCAACCGCATCAGTGCTGTTGGAAGAGGCCTTACCTTCCATGACAACCTGCTGGACGTGTTCCTTTTGCTTGGCACGATCTCTCATTCTTTCTTCAATGGTACCACGCACCAACAATCTATACACTGTCACTTGACGAGTCTGACCCAATCTATGTGCTCTGTCCATGGCTTGCGAGTCAATGGTTGGGTTCCAATCAGAATCGTAAAACACAACAGTATCTGCAGCGGTCAAGTTGATACCCAACCCACCAGCTCTAGTGGACAACAAAAACACAAATATTTCGGGTCTTGTTTGCCAGTCACTAACCAAATCACGACGATCATCCAACTTGGAGGACCCATCCAATCTGATGTACTTGTACTGTCTGTATGTCAAGTACTCCTCCATCAAGTCCATCATCTTGGTCATTTGGAAGTAGATCAATACTCTATGGTCATTAGCCTTCAAATCCACCAACAATTGATCCAATTTAGCCAACTTTGCAGAGTCTGAAATGAAACGATCCATTGATGGCATTCTAATAGTGGAGTAGCCAACCTTGTTGTTTAGAGGTTCTGGAAGCATTTCAGCCTTTGGATATTGGTCGATTGGTACTTGGTGTTGCATCAAGTCTAACTGTTTATCCAATGATAGTAGAGATAAGGCTTGCTTGATCTTTGGGTTGAATAGCTCGTCACTCTTGTGTTTGACAAAGGAGCTCTTGGCACATGTCAATTCAACTGGAGGTGCAGCGGCAGCAGCAGGAGCAGCATATTCTTGGACATTCAAGTACATGTCAGCATAGACTGTTTGTTTAATCTCCTTCAAATAAGGTTCAATCTTTTCATCTTGGTTAAAGATCAACAAATTCTTTCTTTTGTAGTCTTCATTCTTGTTGATAGTCTCGCCGAGATAACTTCTTTTGTCAACAGCTCTTTCAACAATGTTCTTTCTAGCAATATCAACGGCATCAGCTGGAGTTTCACCTATGAATTTCAACCAACTAAAAGCATCATCCCTTGTAGAGTTCTTGTGTATGTAATCTTCATTCCATATATTTAGCAAATGGTTCAAAATTTTGTTCTTGGACCCAAAATTACCATTTTCTTGTGGTGTCAACAACTCATCGTAAACCAATTGTGGTAGATTGAACTCAATCAAGTTCTTTGTTGAATAGTACAACTCCATTTCATTGGACTCTCTCAAGAAGGACCCAGTTTCTGCAAACTTTGCAAAGCTGAATGCACTCTTCACATCATCTCTTTCAAACAGATCAGGGTGGTTACACACTTTTCTAAATTGCATAACCAAGTTAATCAAGGATTGATTGCTGTCGTCGGAACCATTTGTAGCCTTCTCGATCAAGTCGATCAATGAAATTTGTGATCTCAACATCTTGTACAGTTTGCGCTGTCTGTTTGTCAAGTTACAGTACACATCAATCTCAATCTTGTCACCCAATTCTGACTGCACATTTTTCTTGATACGACGCAACATGAATGGTTTCAAAATAACGTGTAAACGACGCAACTGCTGTTCGTTCAACTGGGTGTTTGACTGTGCATGACTTTCAATGTCCTTGGAAAACCATTCACTAAACTCTTCATGGTTATCAAATAGAGAAGGCATGATAAAATGAAGCAAAGCCCACAATTCCTGCATAGAATTTTGGATAGGAGTACCAGTCAATAGCAATCTGTTACGACACTGCAATCCCAACAAAGACTTCCATCTTGATGATTGTGATGACTTAATAGCCTGTGCTTCATCCAAAATCATGTATTGCCATTTGATTCTTTGGAAATACTGGATATCAGCGACAATCAACTGGTATGAAGTGACGAGGACATGGAAAGGCGAGTCCTTTGTGTATGTGACTTGTTTTCTATCCCAAAACTTTCTCAAAACTTTACGGTCCTTGGCATTACCCCAGTATGGTAACACCTTGAAATCAGGGACAAACTTTGTAATTTCCTGTTGCCAATTGTGCAATGTTGAAGCTGGCGAGACAACCAAGAATGGGCCCCAAATGTTGTGAGTCTCAGCCAAGTATGCCAAGACGGAGATGGACTGGACAGTCTTACCCAAACCCATTTCATCAGCCAAGATACCGTTGATACCTTGATCGTATAGGTTAGCCAACCAATTCAAACCTTTAACTTGGTACTCTTTCAAAGTACAGTTCAATAGTTTTGGCTGCTCGATGGTGATGTCACCCAACGATGTTGGGTTTTGGAAGTTTAAGTCGTCATCGTCAATGTTGACCTGTTTCAATTCATTGTTGGAGTTGGCTGGAGTGTTAGTGTTGTTGAATGCCTTAGCTCTCTGCTGTGCATCCATTAGAGCGCTTTGGGCATTAGCAGCGGCAGCAGCCTTTAGTTCATCTTCGTTATCAGAGTCAAAGTCAATAGAATTGAACTCTCTCTTTTGGGCGTCGACAGGGACTTCGACATCCTTGTGCTTGTTGCTGTCTTTATCTGGAACACTGCCTTCAATTTCATCAGTTTTGATCTTTCTTCCAATGAAATGGGAATACAATTCAGTTTGGGTGATCAAGAAGTTCAACTTTCTAGCCTGTCTTCTGCTTTCTCTCTCCTCTTCCTCCTTCTTGGCCTTGTCGAGGGCTTCCTTTTCCGCCTTCTTTCTCAAATCACGTTCTTCTCTTTCGTTACGTTTCCAAAAGTTGAACATTTCTCTCATACCTCTTCTAGCCTTTGCTTGCAAGTCCTTTTGGGACTTGTTTGTGCGCACCTGCCATCTCTTGGATTCTCTGGCGCACAGGATGGCTGTTTTTCTGAGGTTGACGAGTCTTGTTTGCGTAGCCTGCTGGATCATTCTGTGTAGTTTCGGAGCATCTTTTCTCGACAAATCTTTCCAGATGGTGAAGTATGTGTTTTCGTACTGCTTCTGGATGGCCTTCATGTCCTTTTGGGATATCTTCTGTGCCTCTCTCTTTTGCTGTGCCTCGCGCTGTTCCTGCTGTGCCTTCTCCTTCTGCTCCTTCTGCTCTTGGAGTTTGGCCTCTCTAGCCTCTTTGGCGGCGGCGGCAAGCTCAGCTCTCGTAGGCCCGTTGGCGCCCTTCTTTCTTGTGGTTCTTCTTCTCTTTGTTGGCTCCTGGTAGTCCTCGTCGTCATCCTTTTTTGTAATGGCGGTGGAGGTAGCATCACCAGAGGCATCACCAGAGATGTTGCTGGTGATGGTTGTAGCAGCGTCAGCGTCATCGTCCAGGGAGGCAGATCCCTGGGCGGCGGCGGCAGGGCCAGAGTGAGCACTATTCGTAGGAGCAGGCGCTATAGGAACGTGGCCATCCTCGCTGGCGGCAATGGTGATGTTCTCTGTGGCAGCTGGTGCAGCTGGTGCTGATTTGGATCCAGCGGTAGTAGAAGCATCAGCATCAGTCTTTTCAGCGATGGCCTTTCTCTTTCTCACGCGGCGGCGAGGTGTTGGTGTGTCAGAGGCTGTTGTTGGGTCTGCCGCGGTGGCCTTGCTGTTCTTCTTGCCCTTCTTCGCCGGTGTCTTGGTGGTGGTGGTGGTGGTGTCTTGGGAAACGTCCTTCATCTCAACGTCAACAGAGTCAGCGGCGGCGGTAGCAGCAGCAGCAGAGTCCTTCTTCTTTGCCTTTGATCTTTTCTTTGTGGCGGCAGAGCTTGTTGTTGTTGTTGTTGTTGGTGGTGGTGGTGGTGGTGGTGGTGCTGAGGCATCAGCAGTGCTGGTAGCACCAGTGGTAGTAGTAGTACCAGTAGTAGTGTCAGGTGCAGCGGCAGCGTCGTTGTCGTTGGTGGCGACTGGAGGCTGGCTGGTGTCCATGATGCCAATGAAGCCTGTGTTCTTTGACGAGACAGGCAGTAATGGGTTCACCTGGAAGGAGGCGTACGGCGATGGAGGGGTGTCGTCGACTGGTGGCTTCTCGGTGAGGTCAAACACGGGAGCGAGGCTCTTGACTGGCGTTGATGCTGAGGAGGAGGGGTGTGCCTGCTTGTGGTGGTGGGTGTGGTAGTGAGAGCTGTTGCTGTTGTTGTTGCTGTTGCTGGTGGCGTCGAGGGAGTCTCTGCGGGCGTAGTTCTTTTTGTAAATGAGCTTCTCTTTCTTGACGAGCTCCGTCTGCTGGAGCTGCTTGAGGAGCTTCTTGACGGTGAGGCGCTCTCTGGCTGATTTCTGGAGGAGCTCGATCTGCTCGTTGTTGATGTAGTCCCAGTTGCTCGAGTTGATGGCGAGGATGTCGAGGGTGGTGATGTGCGCGATCTTGGCCCTGAGCT
>JAJLVY010000286.1:0-12698 GCA_030570475.1 Liangdongia dendrica
TGCACACCAATATCTAACAAGACAGTTTGAAGATGAGAGAAATAGAAACTCTACACTAATGAATACCCATAACAACAAGAAAATCACTCTTGAAAAGCAATTGGTAGAGAGTACAATTGCTTTAGAAAAAGTCACACAGCACTCCATACTAGTTGAACATGAAAAGAATATACTGGAGAGTAAATTGGATGAGAAGATGGATGAAATTTATGCTTTGCAAAAGAAGATTGCTCTATTAAAAATCGACAATATCGGTTCAGAGACAAGAAGATTCTCCTCTTCGCCGTTATCTTACGATCAAGATGATAAGGAAAACATTTACTCACCATTATTAAAAAACACATCTCCAGAAAGACATTCATTAGCACCTATAGATGATTTCAACAATAGAAATTCCAATAACAACAATAGAAACAGTCACAGATACACTTTACCAAAGACTCCACTTCTACAGCAAAATATGGATACATTAAACACATACAGATCTTCTTCTCCGGGTGCACCAAGATTTAATTCGAGTATTTCTGTTTTGAAGAAGGAGTTCAAGAATGTTGTTACTGGATTGCACGATGATTATCAATCCGAATTAGAGAAGGAACGTTCTGAAAGAAAAAGACTTGAGAATCTCCTCAAGATTTATGAAACCCGCAGTGCTGAAATGGACCCATGATATATATCTGTACCACTGTATATATTAAAATAAAGACTACTATGGCTTTGATGTATAAATCTGCAATCATATGCGGTTAAAGATTCACCCGGATGTTGTTGCGCAAACCGTCTTAAAATCTTTCTAACGCGTTCGATTGAAAAAGAACAACAAAAAAAGTGTTGAAAGAGCTGCTCTACAAAAAGCTCAAGTGAATTGAATAAGTCACACTGGTCACATTAAGATAATGGTATGCAAACGCTGCAATGAGAAATCTGAAAATATAATATTAATTTTTTTATTAGAGTGTCAATATTTACGGTGACCAAGTTACTGAAGAAAGAGCTGAAAACGCCCGTCTTTCAGCATTTGTTGGTGCTATTGCTGTTGGCGACTTGGTGAAATCTACCTTAGGTCCAAAGGGTATGGACAAGTTGTTGCAATCAGCATCTTCAGATACTGCCCTAGTTACTAATGATGGTGCCACTATTTTGAAATCCATACCGTTGGACAACCCAGCAGCCAAAGTGTTGGTTAACATTTCTAAAGTTCAAGACGATGAAGTTGGTGACGGTACCACTTCTGTTACAGTCTTGTCAGCTGAGCTACTAAGAGAAGCTGAAAAGCTAATTGATCAAAAGATTCATCCACAAACTATCATTGAAGGTTACAGAATTGCCACCAAGGCTGCATTACAAACTTTGGAAAAAAATGCTGTTGATCACTCTAAAGATTCTGAAAAATTCTACAATGATTTGCTAAGCATTGCCAGAACTACATTGTCATCCAAGATTTTGTCTCAGGACAAGGAATACTTCTCCAAATTGGCTGTTGATGCTATTCTACGTCTAAAAGGTTCCACAAACCTAGAGCATATCCAAATAATAAAGAAGATTGGTGGTAAACTTTCAGACTCCTTCTTGGATGAAGGTTTCATTTTAAACAAGAGATTTGGTAATGGTCAACCAAAAAAGATCACAGGCGCTAAAATATTAATTGCGAACACATCTCTAGATACCGATAAGGTTAAGATCTTTGGTGCTAAATTTAAGGTTGACTCTACTTCCAAGTTGGCTGAATTGGAAAAGGCTGAAAAGGACAAGATGAAAAGCAAAGTTGCTAAGATTGCCAAGTTTGGTATCAACTGTTTTATAAATAGACAATTGATTTATGATTACCCAGAACAACTATTCTCTGATGCCCATATCAACTCTATTGAACATGCTGATTTTGAAGGTGTTGAAAGATTGGCTCTAGTCACAGGTGGTGAAGTTGTTTCTACTTTTGACAACCCGGAATTGGTCAAGTTGGGTACTTGTGATTCCATCGAAGAAATTATTATTGGTGAAGATGTTATGACCAAGTTCACTGGATGTGCTGCTGGTAAGGCTTGTACTATTGTCATCAGAGGTGCTACTGAACAAGTTTTGGATGAAGCTGATCGTTCCTTGCATGATGCTCTATCTGTCTTGTCACAAACTACTAAGGAAACCAGAACCGTTCTAGGTGGTGGTTGTGCTGAAATGTTGATGTCCAAGGCTGTTGATACTGCTGTTCAAAATGTTGAAGGCAAGAAGTCATTGGCTGTCGAAGCCTTTGCTAGAGCTTTGAGACAATTGCCAACTATCTTGGCTGATAACGCTGGGTTCGACTCTAGTGACTTAGTTGCCAAGTTGAGAACTGCAATCTACAATGGTATGACCACTTCTGGTTTGGATTTGGACAATGGTGTTATAACAGATGTCAGAGAACTGGGTATCATTGAATCATACAAGTTGAAGAAGGCCGTTGTTAGTTCTGCAGCTGAAGCCGCTGAAGTGTTGTTGAGAGTTGACAACATTATCCGTGCTAAGCCAAGAACTGCAAACAGAGCTCAACATTAGACATTGTTTAATAAACTTGCACATGACATCAATCATTCGATATCAATGTAGGATTTAGCGGGGTTCTTTTTATTTTTTTGGTTTTCTTTTTCTTTTTGTATTATGCTTTTGTGTTCATCTCATCTTCTCAGGCAAAGTTTATGGTACCATGTTTGAAAACTATTATCATCTAAAGTATTTTCAGCATTGATGGATTCGAGCCTCACCGTTTTCATTGCTATTACTTAACGTTTGCTAGTTCTCTTGGATCTATAATTGATATCCATGTTTCAGAACACTGATATTGATCCGCAAGTGAATCAATTAGCTATTGGTATTTACATCAAATCTGTTTCTTTAGTAACCAAAGTGTTGTTATTACTTCTTGTATTTGCTGTTGGATATGTTTTCCTAGACTATGTTGGTATTATTGGACCCACAAAAATAAAGGGTATCCCCTCTGTTCCAGCATACCCCATCGTTGGTAATTTGTTCCAAGTTTTATCAAACCCTTCTCAGCAATATTCCAAATGGGCAGCTAAGTACGGTGATGTTTTCCAGATGCGAATGGGTACAAGAACTGTTATCGTTGCAAATTCATATGATGCTATAAAGGAGTTGTGGGTTAAGAATCGGCCTTCAAATAATTCAAGACCAATGCTATATACATTTCATTCAGTGGTTTCAAAGACACAAGGGTTTACAATTGGTACTACTCCATATGGAGAGTCTTTCAAGAGAAAGAAAAAAATTGTGAATGTTTCATTAAGCAAGAAGAATGTGGGAACTATGAGTTGGCTAATCAATGAAGAGTGTAAATCCATGTTCAAGAGAGTCGAAAAAGATCGAGTGCTTTTTAAGGAACATTCAAGGGATGGCGACTTTGATGTTTTTAAGTTGTTACAAGGATTTGTTTTAAGAGTTAGCTTGTACATCACGTATGGTTATTTGGTTAAAGTGGAACACACTGATAAGTGTAAACTATTTGAAGAGATCAGTCTCGTTGAGAATAGAATTGTTAGATTGAGAGGTCATAGTTCTAATATTCAAGATTATCTACCAGTGTTAAGATTGTTGCCTAGTGGTTCTAAAAATGTCCAAGCAAAAGATTACAGAAAAAGAAGAGATGTATATATGGACAAGTTTATGAGGGATTTTGTTGCTAAAATGGAGAAGGATAATGATTATAAGGGGTGTATTGCGAGTAGAGTGTTGAGAGGGTCTAATGAATTCCCTCAAGTCACTCCAGAAGAGTTGAAGTCTGTGTTCTTAACAATGGTCAGCGCCGGTCTTGATAATACACCATTGGTTTTGAATCACATTTTAGGGCATTTATCCCAACCTAAATATGGACTTAAATTTCAAGAAGTTGCCATTGCTGAAATGTTAAAGCATTATGGTGACCTCAAGTCTGCATATGAAGACTGTGCTTTTCATTATGACATTGACTTCATCGAAGCATTAATCAAGGAAGGCTTGAGATACTCATCAATTTTACCAACAAGTTTACCAAGACAAACCACTAAAGATATAATATTTAGAGGTGATATTGTTATCCCACAAGGGACGGTTATGTTCATGAATACATTTGCAGCGAATCACGACCCCAAACATTTTCCAGACAGTCCATACCTATTTAACCCGTTCAGATTCCTAAACGAGAACAACAAACTTGTTCATCTGGAAGAAACAACCACCATGTTTACATTTGGTGCAGGATCAAGAATGTGCTCTGGTGCTCATTTGGCATTTAAAGAGATCTATGTTGCATTGACAAGATTCATAATTCTTTACAAAATCTTACCACCTTCCAACAAAGAATATTTAATGGAATTAGACCCATTTAAACTAAACTCTGTACCTGATTCTGTTGCAATAGAACCATCTATATATAAAGTGAAGCTTGAAATTAGAGATCAACATCTTTTCCGAGAAGAATTGAAGATTTGAGCCTTTGACACATAGAAAGTGCGCAATTATTATGATGTTAAATATTGTAGAATTAAACAAAAAGCACAAAAATAGGACAAAAAACCACGAAACATTCGATGAAACCTAAACCAAAAGATTCCACTATTTGTTGTTGCTTGACTTTGACTTGTATATAGTATTTTTATGTTGGCCGTGACCGAAAGTGGTGATAGTTCTCAGCCAAAATTTAGTTCCAGTTCCCATTACTGTTTTTGACATATTTAACAAAGATAAGCAAAGAAACAATTCCCCAAACACAGAACTACAGTTGTTCTACATACAATGCGGGAGACTTCCATTGTTGATTTCCTAAAGAAATATGACTCAGATGATTTAAATTTTGAAGATATGGCAGCGGAAGCCAATGCTATTATTAACACCCAGCAAAATGCGCCTTCTCAGAAACAAGATACAATTATAAAGCTATTTTTCGGTTATATCGACTTTAAAGACACCGAGTTAGATGATATAAGTGACAATGCCATAGATGTGGTCTCAAGAATTGAAGTTCTAGGCAAAGAGGGTGTTAACGGTGGCGATGCTGTCGTGCCTTTAATCAAAGACTTCTTGGATAACTACCCCATGATCACACAAGACACAAGCAATATCACCAACCATAGGGGGATCACATTGGTGTTGAACATAATATTATCAAAGAAAACATTTTCTGAAGAATTCTACAGTCTATGTACATTTATCCTGCTATTTCTACACAAGATCTGTTCACTATCCGAATTTAACTGTATCAAGTTATCATCATCAAAGCATATACCAACACTTTTAACACAGTTCCTACAAGAAGCAGGATACAATGAGCATGTTTCCAACCTATTCTTGCTGCTATCATCTGTTGAATTATCTCCAAAAAACTTGACCCGGATAACAGGCTTAGCCACTGATTACCACACAGAACAAAAACCAAACCCATACATAACACTTCTTTCACAATTGTTAAGCATAAAACGCTATAGTCATATCCATTTGTTGAATTCCTTACTTACTTTTAATGCTATACCAAAAACACATTTGAATGCCTACACGTTGCAGTTTTGGATAAAGTTCAACTCATTTGAAGATCAAACAATATATACTGATGACAAAGGGTTGTGCATACGACTAGAGTCAATGAGGTTATGCATATACTTCAATGATATACCAAAGGGTATTTTTGAGAATTTCATATTTGAAGAAGAACATTACTATAACGTTGTGTTGAAACATTACGTTCCATTGTCATCATCAAATTCATCATCACCAGTATCAGCAAGAAGAGCCGAAAATGGTAGGTTGAAGTTGTTTGTGAATTCAGAATTTATTCAAAGCATTAGATGCCAATTTGTTGTTCCACTAGAAGATGATTATGGTGCTATGGATGTGGAGACAAACTCGTTAAAGTTGTCCATTGGTTCTAACTACTGTGATTTTGACCTTTGTAATTTTATGTTTATTGACAAAAACCAATCATACGAATGGATTTTACTGTCAACAAGTCTTGGGCCATCATACAAGGGCAACTACTCTGATAACGATCTTGTCAAGATATTGAACTATGAGGACCGCACAAAGTTTAATGTCAAGTTGTTAGAGCCTCCAACCACAACAAGTGAAAATGTTGATATTGAAAACCTGAATCTGAAAGTTTCCAAAGGTCGTATATTGGTAAATTTCAATGCCAATTTTGTAAAAATGTCTGAATCTTTGAGTGAAAGCAATTGCATGCTAATATCAAAAGACTATAACAAAATATCATTGATCGGGGTGGTATATGTTTATGCTAATGGTTCAGTGATCGAAACATTCTATTCCATTGGTGCAATTCAACTAGTATTGAGATTAGTTGAATATTCAGAAGATCATAAAACTTTGTACAGTGTTTTGGGTTTATTATTCAAGTTGATTGGTTCTGACTGGAAATTTATTACAGAGTTCGAGTCTATGAATGGGTATAGTTTGTTGTCCACTGTTTTGAAACTGAAGAAGAAAGAGCTCGGTGATTATTTAACAACTAAGTTCTTGGATAAGGTTTTAGAATTTGTTGGTTATAATTCACAATCTCCTTTCAACTCAATTATTCTTAATCAATCAGCGTATGATGCACTTATTATGGATTTTAGCCTCTGGAAACTTCAGAAAAGTAAGTCACAACAAAATGGAGAGAATGTTGAAATGTTGAAGTTTTTATTGTTTCAATTGACAGTGTTTGGAAGGGAATGCAAATACAATGCCTTTAATCTCTTAAAATTCAAGAAGTTAAGGGTCGTTAAAAAGTTGTTGAATTATTTGATACAAGGATATTTCCCTGAAAACCTGCATGACACATTTCATGATTCTTTGTTAATTCTTGTGAAATCAAACTTGACACCTGAAATTGTTAAGAATCTTTCCACTTTTGTGATATTTGCATTAAACGATGAAGAAAAGCATGATACCGGTGTGCTAATTTTGAAGGTGTTAGCTGAAGTGTTTTTGGATCCTCTCGTGTCGCATGTTAATTACTGGAAAAAGTTGTTTAAAGCTATTTCTATCAAATGGATATTGCTGCTAATACAACTAGGATATAAAGACAAATTTATCATAGATATTTCATTGACAATGATTTTGAAGTTGTTTATGACTGATACTAGATCATATGAGTATTTCATTAAGAATAATGGGCTGGCAATTCTTTTGAGTTCACTAAGAGATATAAGCTTAGACCAAATTGAGTTTAATATTCTGCTTAGAGGATCTTATGGACAATATCAGTATAACTTGAATTTTCAGAACCTAGATTATCCAATGATTGAAGACCCAATATCATTTGAACAACAGATTGTATTACCTGAGTTGCATTATCTTATCATTGACTCACTTGAATGGATGGTTTTGAATGATATTTTTCAAGATGAAACACATGACAGAATTAGAGCACTGCTTGACAGCTATTCTGGGTTGTTAACAAAGATTATTGAAAATACTGCTGATTCTAATACTGCTTTCTACAGAAGTGATAAAGGTTTCATGAGAAAATTGTGTAATTTGATCATTCTATTGAACAAGTCACAAAATACATCTATATACTTTGATTCGTCAGAGAAGTTTGTTCATTTCTTATCAAGTGTTGTCTTGCACTACGTTTTCAAAACAGATAATTCAACTTTGGAAAATTATTTAAATTCATTTTTGGCCAAGAGAGACGATGGTCTTAGCAATGTTACAACAACATTGTTTTTGGTTTTGGTATTTCCAAGAGTTTTGATCCACTTAGGTGAATTTGGTTCTGAGTTTGAATCTTTCTTTGTTACTGGTGCTGTTGATTTCAACAAGTTAGCTTTGTTTTTAAACTGGTTATGCAACAGATTGTTGGATATTGAATGGGACCTGAAAGATTATTTTAACTATATGAGTGTTCTTTTGGATGCAATTGAAGCCTACAAAAAGGCTGGACTGTCATTGAAAACCCCTACATATATTTCTTCTGTGAAAAATATTTCCAATATCTCCAATATTTTGGTCTTTGTTTTGAAAGATAGCAACTCTATTGAACAATACTCTTTCTTTTTAAAAGCCTTGCTGTTTCACCAGCAGAATCTGTTTTCCGAAGGAGCTCTTCCAAACGAAACTTTAGCCAACTTGATTTGTCTATTGATTAGGATTTCTACATGTGATGATCCAAATATTTCCACGTTATCATTGAATTGTCTGAGAATTTTGTTAATGCACAAACAAAGTGAAATATCGTCTATATGTTCCTCTATCACATTCAGATCATACTCCTCTGTTTCAAGATACTTAGAATCCGTCTTAACTGTGAATGACGAAGAAATTCTAGCTGCGTTAAAGAAAGATACAAAGCTTGCTTCTGTATTCAACGCCCATTTAGATTCTTTTGGTTCAAAAATGCAGAAGAAAATCCCTGGTCACGAGTTTCCTACAGTGGAGCAAGTTATGGGTCAATTATTCAAAAATCAAGAAAAGAATATCAAGGTTAAATATGAAGGTATTGAAACTTTGGTAAAATTGCTGAAAAATGATAATGAAACATCACGCATTAAGATTGTTTCAAGTGAAACCAATAAACATGTGAGATTCATTCTAGATCAACAAGATAATATTGAATTTTTTGTCACCCAATACAACAAATTAAGATTACAAACATTTGAGCTAGGCGAAACTCTCAATACTGGTACTGGAAGAGAAAGTCTAGTAAGAAAAAATATTCTGGATTCATTAGAAGGGATAGACAGAATGAGAAAGAGAGTGTTTAATCAATTGAAATGGAAGCATGATGATGAGGATCTGTTTGATTTTGATCGCATCTCTTTGAAAGCCTCTACTGAAGACGTTCCAACAACTAATGTCACGATGCATCGCAAAGATTCTTTAAGTTTAAACTCTTTTGAATTGATTGAAAATGATTTCGGTGAAGAAGCAACCAGTTCATATAATGACAAGAACAGAAAAGTTTTGAAGAGTTTGTATACTGGTGATAAGATCATTGAGTTATGGAATGTTAGCCACATAGTTGGTTTAGATATCAATGAAGGTATTTTGATTTTGGGAGAAACACACATTTATTTGATTCATAATTACTTCCATAAACCTGAAACTGATGAAATTATTGATATTAATGACGCACCAAAAGCACATCGTGATGCTAATGTGCAGTTGATATCAGGTCAATCAGGTTCAAATAACAAATTTGCAACAAAAAATGACAGACATTCTGTTTTATCATGGGAATTACACAAGATGACATCTGTTACCAAAAGACAATTCTTATTGAGAGATGTCGCACTAGAAATCTTTTTCAATGATGGAAGCAGCTTTTTAATCACATCCATCAAGACTAAAGACAGGAATACAATTTATTCAAAATTATCAAGTGTTGCTACGAACTCTGACATTGATGCTGACTTGTCTACAATTTTTAAAGAAACAAATTTGGAGGGGAACAACAGCTTGAATAATACAGCATTGTCCTCAAAAATTGCAAATGTGTTTTCATCAGAAGAAATGGGGTACTTGGAGGCCACTAGAAAATGGCAAAGGGGTGAAATGTCCAACTTTTATTATTTGATGATCATCAATACACTGGCTGGAAGAACATTTAATGATTTGACACAGTATCCAGTTTTTCCATGGGTTATTGCAGATTATACTTCCGAAGAGCTCAACTTGATGGATTCTTCTACATTCAGAGACTTGAGTAAACCAATGGGTGCTCAATCGGAAGCTAGAGCACAGCAATTCAAAGAACGCTATGAAGCTTTGGAAAGTTTGCATGACGCTGATGCGCCACCATTCCACTATGGTACTCACTATTCAAGTGCAATGATTGTTGCATCGTTCTTGATCAGATTAGAACCATTTGTCCAGTCATATCTATTGTTACAAGGTGGTAAGTTTGATCATGCTGATCGTTTATTTTATTCCATCGAGAAGGCATGGAAATCATCTTCAAGCGAGAACACGACCGATGTTAGAGAATTGATACCGGAGTTTTATTATTTACCTGACTTTTTGACCAATAATAACAATTATGAATTTGGCTCTTTACAAAATGGTACTAGAGTGTGTGATGTGAACTTACCAAAATGGGCACATGGTGATCCACAAATATTTATTTCCAAGAATAGAGAGGCTTTAGAAAGTCCATATGTTTCTGAACATTTACACGAATGGATTGATTTAATTTTTGGTTTCAAACAAACAGGTCCTGAAGCTGTTTCTGCTATCAATGTTTTCAATCATTTGAGTTATGCCGGTGCAATTGACTTGGAGTCTATTGATGACGAGATTGAAAGACGTTCCATTACAGGCATTATTCATAATTTTGGTCAGACTCCAATGAAGATATTCACTAAACCACATCCTAAACGTGAGGTTACAAACATTTTATCCTTAAATGTTGAGAAAGTCAAAAAGTTCCCAACCCTGATTTATCAATCGAAATTCCATACTCCGATTAGACATTTACAATATAAACACCAAGGTTCGAATGATTCTTTCTGGAGAGGTTATCCCAATTTGCAATTTTTTGGTGACTTGGAGATTCAAGTGATAAATATCACGGGTTCTTTAATGATCAATAGTCAAATGTTTGAAAGTTTACATGGTGAAGAGATAACTTATGTTACAAACCAGGGTGATTTGGTCATTACTGGTGATGCCAAAGGTGTCGTTCATCTCTGGAGACATCAACAGTACAAGGTATCACAAAGCTTGGAATTTATGGGGATCTTGAGAGGTTCATTGGGCCGTATTGTGGAGCTGCATACATCTCCTGACTTTAATTTATTGTTGACATTGGATGAGTATGGCGAATGCTTGTTGTATGATCTTGCAAGATTCAAGTTTATTAGAAAACTTGGTGGTGATGTTGATCATTGTGCAATTTCGTTTGACTCAGGCATTGTGTCTATGACTAGGGATGGATCTATTGAGGTTGTAACTATGAATGGTGACAAATTATTAGAACAATCTTTGGGTGAAGACAAGATCACATATATTAGTTTTGCGAATTCAAGAGGGGTTGTTACAAAGAATGAAAATCACGAGTATTGGGCTGATGCTTTGATTGTTACAGGTTGGAATACGGGTGAAATATTTGTGCACAAGCTAGAATCAAAAGAGTCTTGGAAATTAACCAATGTGAAAGAGTTAAAGTTTTGTAAAGCAGATCCACATTACCCAGAAGAAGCTATTACTATTGTTGAGATGTATTTGACAAGTTTTATTAACTATGAAGGATTGCGTTATGGCAAATCAGAAATAGTGGCAGGTGATATTAATGGCCGTGTTGGAGTATGGAAGGTTTAATATTCATGTAATACTTTATTGTTTTAATTAGTTGTAGCTTACAGGAAATACTTCATTAGAATATTGTGTGTATAATAATATAATATATGAAAAATATAAATAAGTATTAAAATATATGGAAGGAAAGAATATAAATAACTCAGTTATGACCCCATTTGTCATAAGAATATAAGCCTACAGCTGTCAGTGTCAAACCAACAAACTGAACAATAGAAATTTGATGTTGTGTAAAAATCATGCTAACCACGATGATTGTGATCTTCTTCATCATAGAAGCAATCGAATAACTTAGGGTTGGGATTGAACCTAGCAAGTGGAAAGCCATAAGTGATTGTAAGTAATGGGAAACACCATTTACAAGAAGTAACACCCAAGGGATTGTGACCAAATGAGCCTCTGTGTCTTCAACATTATAGTGTAAGAAGTGTGGTAGTTCGATACATAAAAACCACGGGAAAGACATCAAGAACCCGACCAATGAGCAATTTAACAATAGAGTCAATTTATCGTACTTCTCTGAGGCCAATTTGTCATCATACTCCTTAAACTGTGCAGCTTGTTCCTCCTGTTTTATTGGTAAAACGTTCTGATCTTTCGATGCTGATCCCAAAGCCATTTCTGTTGCATTTTGGTGTTTAGAAAACGTGAAGACGTTCTTACCATAGATGTTTTGGCCAACAAACACCACAAGTGATAGAGCCGCATAACAGATCCCAAGATAACTTTCTGTGGCAACAGTATTGTTCACCAATGTATCTTGCGTATCAACCATAACGATCAACATTATTCCCAGTAATAGTGGTACTAGAGAATAGTATGTGGCCATTGGGAACTTCACATTGTATAAAGTTCTATATGTGAAAACTAACACCAATGGAGACAATGTCTTGACGCCAGCGACTGTTGAAACAGGCACCAAAGCAGTGGCAGAGTGACTGAATAGTTTACCCAAAAATTGGAATAGCCCCAAAGGCAAAACAGTTAGCAACACTCTTTTGGTAAACAATGTGACATTGTGGGTCTGTGGAGCTGATCCCTGAGGAAACGATGATCGTATGCAATCAGGAAGAAACACTATTGTGAAAAGTGATAAAAAGGCCACTATTAGAAACTGGCATTCGCCTAGTGCCAACGGGAATGGGAATTCGGTGAGGATTTTCTTTGTTAATTGTGATGATATTGAAGAGACGGAGTACCATGCAAAGCACAGCGCAAGAGTCTTTGTTGAAATAGGAGGGAAAAGGCGAGCGACTGTAGAAGAGATCATCGTATCTTGTGTCCCTTGTTGATTTGAATATAGTTGATGGTGCTCTTTGAATGACACCAGATGATGCTTAAACTGTCTATGTTTTATAACACTTGTTGGTTTGCTTTTGTTGAAAACGTTCTCCCTTAGTTAAAAGTTGGGTGAGACC
>JAJLVY010000287.1:0-12693 GCA_030570475.1 Liangdongia dendrica
TGGCTGATCCTGTTGATACTCAGCCCAAGAGATTCCTTTATCTTCCAACAGATCAACTAGGGAAAAGACATTCTTTGGAATTTTAACGACTCGGTCCTCATCCAAGGCAAAGTAATCACCACCGACAGAACCAATGTAGTTTGGTTGAGATGGGTGTGTTAACCCCCAATAGTTGTCCAAAATAATACCTTGTTGAGCCAACCATTGCATGTCTTCATTCTCTGCAGCCTTGTCAAAATCAGTGTTTTCCAACCAGATGAGTACAATTCTATCAAACGCAGCACCTTTAACATTGGAAGTTTTGTGATTTGTTGGAGCAACAGCAGCATTCTCTTTAATCTCTTTCAAAGATGGCTTGTAGGACTTGTAAGTTCTTTCAGTTCTTGACAGAACTGAAGTAATTGAAGTAGCGATCAGTAATAGGGTGGAAAGTTTCATAGTAGATGAAGATTACTGAGTTTAATTCCAAACAGGACTACAGTTGTTCTTTGCAAAGATTTTCAGGTACTTTTTATATGTTTATCCAGACTGTTTCTATTGTACCTCATCACGAATGCAATAGAAGCCAACGTGTTGCGCCGACCTGCATAACTATAAAGCCAATGAAATTGCAAGGAAAGGTAAACACTCACTCAATCAGAAAATAAACCAAACTAGATATGGTCATTTTGTGATCCTAATTGGGGATTGGATTCTGCTTTTCTTTTATACCAAAACCCTTAGATCGATACAAAAGGTAAATAACGCAGATTTGCCCACCTCCAAAAAAAAAAAGCCATAGTAAAACGTATACTGGTTGCAGGATCAACAATTGTTGGAATATTCATACATGTGTAATAGTTGGTCATAGTCATGCGTCACCAGTTGCAAATCTGGCCCATTCCACAGTTTACCATTTCTGTTTTAGTGATTATTGGTTATTGGTTAAAGCATAAACGATCAAGTACATGACTACGAAACAGCAATTAGTCATACTGATTATTACTTAAACTATCACCAATCATATTTATATTGTTATATTTATATTGTTATATTTATATTAGATTCATATTATATTCATATTATATCCATATTGATAATTAATCATGTTTGAAGAAATCTTCAGTTAGTGAAGAAACTGTCCATCTTCTCACTAAACAAAGTTTTGTATTTCATACTACAAACAAACCATGGAAGAGAAATACAACCTAGTAAAGGAAGATGTATTTCACCAATACCGTATTCTGGACCCAATGAAACGATTCTTGGAGCCTTATTTCCTGGATCTGAGATATGTTTAAAGTCACTTTCTCCAGAACCAGACAGTTTAATCTTAATGTTATCACCCAAAGCTTTAACCCATGCATCTTTGTAGACAATACCTTTGTAAGCGAATGATGTAACATCACCAATAGCAAATATATTATCATTCGATGCTGTTTGAAATGTGTCATTGACTTTGATGAACCCGAAGCTATCGGTAAAGTCATTGATAGTTGTCTTTGGGACAACTGGAATAACACCACAGCTAAAATAAATAACATCCGCACTTATTGTAGAACCATCACTTAATTTAACGGTAGTATCATCAAGTTGGGTACCCTTGGAGTTCAAAATGAGTTTAGCACCTGCATCTGTTAAGAACTTTGTAGCAGCGTCTCTTGACTTGTCAGAGAACCCGGAATCAATCAACATTGGGCCACTATGAACAATTGTCAGAGTTTTAGAGCCGTTTTTGATTTCATCTTTGTAGGTGTATAGAATTTCACCAGCCAATTCACAGTTGACAAACCCACCGCCAATTAAAATGATGTCCTTTGCATTCTTGATTTTGTCAAATTGGGTATTGTAATAATTCTTGTAATCATCACCATATTGGGCAGAAGACCCAATTGGGGCACCCCATTTGGCACCTGTTGCAACCACAAGAATATCATAGTCGACCACCACTCCATCCTCGGTTAAGACTTGGTTTTCCTGGATTTCCGTAACTTTCCCCTTGATCACAGAGATGTTGCTTTTGCTCAAATGCTTGGACAATGGTGTGATTGACCAAGAAGGATCGTTAGTAGTAGGGACTCTCACACTTGAAGGTGGGAACAACACATAGTCTGATGGTGCTATCAACTTGATTTCATAATCTTGCGGAGGCTGCAAAGTCTTCTTCAGGTAGTTTGCAGTGGAAACTCCGAAAGGACCACTCCCTGCGATGACAATAGTTTTGACCATGATAGCTGTTCGGATACTGGTGACTGGTGACTGGTGACTGGCGAATGGCTCTTAGTATCTTGAAGTAGAGCACAGGGAGCGGGAACAAGAGATAAAAGCTGAACTTGACGAACTATATATGCCATCCATCATCCGACTCAGTGTCGTACGAGTGCATGTCGGAGTTAACTAGACCAAGTCCGTCTGCTCGGACAATGCTCGGTCAGGTCAATACAGAGCGAGTTTAAGAGAAAATACATTCATTCATTATAGCTAGGGCTATAGCCATCCCCTCTTTGTCGTAAACACCTTGTATAAGATTATTCAGTAACACCACCAGATGGAGATTATAAGCCCTTCAATGCCAATCTCTTGAAACCACCACACTCTCTGCAAGCTTCTTGGTGCTCCTTCATCTTTTCCTGGGCCAACAATGGGTCGTTGACTTCAGCTGGTTCTGGCCCGGTTAGGAGCTCGTTGGTGTAGTTGGGAAGGTAGTCCTTTGGCAAAACCTCCAATCTTTTACCATAGTTTGTAACCTTGTTCCAGTCTCTCTTGACATTGTACAATGACTCGGAAAAGTAAGCGTAACATCTTTGGTATTGCAACTTGCTCAAAGCGGTGTTCATGACAGGCTTGAAAGCGACAAACTCATCCCATACCTGATCTGGGTTGGCCAGCATGTATGCAGTTGCTTGTTTAATGGCCTTCAAGAAGTTGGTGATGTCAGTCTTGTGTGACTCCAAGAACTTATCATTGGCGATGTACAAGACTGAGCAGAAGCAACAGCAACCCAGCTCTGCAAGCTTGTCAATTCTCATCATCTGGACGTCAGTGGCTGGTCTACCTTTCTCTCTGCAGTACTGTTCCAGTTCCACTTGCTGCATACACTCGATACCAATACCGGCATCAATCTCACCAGCAATGATACTTCTAGCAACGTTCATACCGCATCTGACAGCAGTGTAGTCAGCAGGAGTCATGCCGTAGTGCTTGGTCAACTCATCCAGTTGGATCTTGCCGAATTCACCCACATAGCCAATTTTCTTGCCTCTTAGAGAGTGGAAACCAGTGATACCACTGTCCTTCAAGTACAAGATACCAGTGAATGGCTCATCCAACAGGGTGGCGACCGAGGTGACTGGAAAGCCTCTAGCCTTGGCTGCCAAGGTGTGGATCATGGCCTTGAGGCCCATGTCAACCTTGCCAGACCCAATCAACTCGGTGACATCAGAAGGGTTTGATGGTTCGAGGAGAGCCATGTCAACGTTGTTTTCTTTAAAGAAACCTTTGGCCTGGGCCAAGTAGATTGGGATGTGGTATGGGGCCAATTGCCAGTTCAAACAGAATGTGATCTTCTTAGTGGACATTGTGAGTGGAGTGGAGAAGAGAATATCTTTGGTAGAAAGAACAAGAATAATAACAGGAAACCAGACCCTTTTTATAGACAAAGCAGCCAGGCAAAACAGGCACCCAACAGGCACTCATAAATGTGAACCATAACTGAATATCGAAGCACAGGCCCCATGGAAAGCAACGTAATCGCAATCAAGCAAAGTGTATAAATTATTGGGGATTCTTTTAAGTAGAAGAGAGCTCAACAAGATTCACGCACGCACCATCCTTCAAAGAGCATACAGCGATAAGAGACGCCTAAAAGCATAAACATAACCCCCACCCCCAGTAGATTGACAGTGTCAGCCCACCAACGGAGGAAGGGTCACAAGCAGTATCTGACAATGAAGAAGAAGAAGCAGCAGCAGCCTCTCGCAAATTGTTGTTTTTGTTGTTGCTCCCCATTGACGCAAAAAACACAAAGTCCCCGTCTGAGATTCGAACCGACGAAATTTTTCTACCGATATGACTGGTGATTGGATGTTGTTTGTTGAGAGAGTAGTATATAGTGCTTTAATATAATAGGGAATTGCAGAGGACTCCACTGGAGTCAGATGAGACCAGGTCAGATGAGACCAGGTCAGATCTAATATCACTTCTTCTCAGCTGTGCTTTGACTTTCAGTGCCGTTGTGCGGTTCCTTCGTGCTTTCCTGGGATTCCTCTTCAACGGGCTGCTCAACCGTCTGTAGCATATCTTCGATTCTAGCTTCGATGCTGTCGAGCATCTTCTCCAGCTGGTCAGCAGTCTTCTCGCCCTCGTTCAGTTTCTTCAGAATGTCTGCAAACTCCTTTGGCGACATATCGTTGCTCATTTTTGTAACTGCTGTTTGTATTTGGATTTGTATTTGGATTTGGTTTACTGTTCATGTTGAGTTTGCCTGTTTTGAAATTTTCAACTTGCATAAGTTGAACATTGAAAGAGTCTTTGAGTTGAGTTGAGTTGACTACATCAGATGGGATGTATAAGGTATACATACCACTACAGACCACAACGAATATGGGAGCATACTCTCAGATCCGAACGGGCTAAGAAGTGAACCTGTTTTATCAAGTATTTGAACCAGATCAACGTCAAGAATACATATGTTTTCTGGTATAGTGATGGATTTGTATAAATATATAAATATAAATAACAGTTTATGTAAACATCAACATATTCATTTCTCTATTGAGTGTTTGTGCAGATATTTATTGGATATAAAAGCTACAATGAAACTAAAGCAAACAACATAATAGCATTCAAGTTATACAAACAGCGGGAGCCAGCTCAATCTTCAATAACAACACCTGCATCTTGTCTTCTTTGATCTCTCAACTTTTTATACTCCTTCAAGTGAGATTCAAACTTGGCCTTTGGAACACCTTCCTTCCATCTTAAGTTGTGAGCAGGATGGTCTTCACTCAAGAAGGATTGGCCCTTGATACCATACAAGTTTTCTCTAAAAGTGCCACCTGGAACAGCATACTCCTTTTGGGCCAACCCTCTCTTTTGCAGTTCTGGAATCAGCAATTCAACCAGGTCTTCCAGTCCAGCTGGGAAAGTGTGGGTGTAGAAGTTGAACCCATCGACATCGGTTTCCAACACAACCTGTTCCATCAAGTCAGCAACCTCTGTTGGTGTACCAACAAACCTGGTTCTCTGCTTCAAACGCTTCTCAACAATAGATCTCTTTGTCCCGCCATTCTTGATTTGGTTGATTGAACCAGCAATACCGTTGATCTTACCACCTTCTGGCACAGGGATTGGATCATCCCAGCCCAATGGAGCGAGGTCGATGCCAGACGTCCCACCAAAGTAGATCAATGGGTCCTCTTCAGATTGCAACTTAATGAACGTTTCTTGCTTCGCAACAGCCTCCTCGTGGGTCTTTGCCACAAAGATGCTCAAGGGAGCAATCAACTTGATCGAGTGTGGGTCTCTTCCAAACTTCTTGGCCTGGGCTCTCACATCAGCAACGTAATCCCTCGTGATGGAGTAGTCATCGCTCAACGAGATGTAGATGAGCTCAGCGTTCTCAGCAGAAAACAGTCTGCCTCTTTGAGAGCTACCAGCCTGCACCACGAGCGGTAATCTCTGCTTTGAAGGCTCCGTGATGGCTGGGCCTGGGATGTCAAAGAACTTTCCCTTGTGGTTGATCTTGCGGATTCTGTCTGGGTCCGCAAAGATGCCATTCTCCTTGTCGTAGACAATGGCATCGTCTCTCCAGGAGCTCAGCAACAAGCTGTACACCGCATCCAGGTACTCTGCCGTCTTGTGGTAACGCTCATCGTGTTCTGGCAGAGGATCCCCATTCAACAAGTTTGGGCCGACACTTGGCAAGTAGGAGCCAACAATGTTCCAGCCCACACGACCCTTTGTCAAGTGGTCAATGGTGGCGAGTCTTCTGGCAAAGTGGTACGGGTGCTCGCTGATTGTGCTCAGAGTGATTCCAAAGCCCACATTCTTTGTGACGAGCGAGAGGGCACTCACAATTTCAGCTGGTGAGATTCTCGCTGCGTTGACACCAGCTCTGGCAGCAACACTGTGATCACCACCATAAACGTCAAACCAAGTGAGATGGTCGATAACAAAGATGGAGTGCAGTTTACCACTTTCAGCCAGTTGGGCAAACTTGATCCAGGCGTTTATGTCTCTTGATAGTTCCCTGGACTCATCATTGGGGTCCCTCCAGTTGGCTGCGGAGCCTCTATTGGAGGCACTCAGGATCAATTGCTTCTTCAGTTTCTGTCTCTTTTGAGCTTGGGTCATCGTGTATTGTATGGTAAAAGAGAGCAGAAGAAGGTAACAAGGTAAGACAAAGACAAAGACAAAGACAAAGACAAGCAGCAACTTATATATGTCTTATACTACTGGAAATACTCATCTGTGATCAGTATTATGAATTGTGTCAAGCAGACGGTTCGTTAGCCCTTTCGTACCACTGTGGCCTGGACGACTAACTTTGAATGGATAACCAACCGGCCTGGATGATGTAGCTTCCAATGTATAGATATTCCCTGGTGTCCTGGATGTATATGTGTACGAGGAATCCACTAGGCTCATCAGATCAACCATTGTCAACTGGTTTCCAGCACTTTTTATACTCCATAGTCACCACTCATTCTTTTTAGTCCTCCTCAACATGATAAAATGCTTCAAATGGGGGTGAATTGCAGCAGCAAAAAAAGGCATCAGTAGACAAACAACAACTGTAGATAAATAGCTGAGTGTGTAATGCTCATGTCGGCAACGCTACCATCACAGTAACACAGTAACACCGTTTTACAGTCTTCAAACCATTGTGTCTCTTTGACAATAATTTTTTGTTTTGAAAAATCTGTCAAAAACACATAATCTAAAGCATCTATACAGCAACCAACCCAACCAACCAACGAACCAGAGAATATAAATAACGCCATCATGAGTGACTACAAGAAGGAACGCATGGCGAAGGCGTTGAAGATCGCTGTCGAGTTCTACGAGGCCGACTCTCAGCTGAGCCCCCAGGAACGTGCGGTTCTACACGACCTCTTCTTCCAAGTTGACGACAAGGGCACCCTATACACTGCTGTGATTTCTGTTGTGCTTGCCATCGTTGCCATTCTCATCAGCAAGCACTTTGACCCTGACTGTTCCTGGTTCAGTAACATTGCACTCACAATCATGTCGTTTGCGTTTACATTCAAAGTTGCTAGTGCTCCAATTAAAAACTATCTATACAACACTAAAGTTGAGCAATTGGCTACGTCCCATCCAAAATGCTTCAAAGTTGCTAGCTCACTCACTGCTACACAAGGTGCACAATGGGAACAGTACTATGGCACCACCAAGCTCCACCCAGAGGAGGCTATGAAAGACCCAAGGGAAATGTCTGAAGAGGCCATGATGTCACTATCGAAGCTCTTGAAATGATGTCAATCAACTCAACTCAACTCAACTCAACTCAACTCAACTCAGTCATCAACAGATTTGGGAATTTTAGAACCTATTTGCACCTCTGGGATTTTAGACAGCTCTTGAAACCATTTGAATGTAATTGGGTATGATGTTTGCAAATCAATATCTAAAACTTTAATGGATCTCTTGATGAATGGCCAAAATGAGATATCGGCAATACTGAGATTTTCTCCAATCACAAACCCAGTGCCTGTTGTTTTCAGTTGTCGTTCGATGGCATCATGGACAGCCAGTGTTTCCTGCCTCAAATGGGCGATTGACTCTTTATCATGAGGTTTGTTTTCCAAATACCATTTCCATTGCAACTGAACAGGTCTTAGCTCACCATCTTGTAGGAACAGGTACTTTAGCTGCGAATAGTAGAGCTGTGTTTGCTTAGCCTCATGATAGTGGTATCTATGTTCCGTGTCGTAGTTGTTTGCCACGTATAATAAGATCGCATTGGACTCACTCACGGTGACAACAGTGCCATCTTCCTTGTGATCAACCAGCAATGGGAACTTGCCCTGTGGGTTCAACTCTAAGTACCATTCCTGCTTCTGTTCCAGGTGCTGTCTGTCAATGATCCTGATGGAGTAGTTGATTTGCAGTAGTTCCAGCAAGATTGTGATTTTGTGGGTGTTTGGAGATGGGGAGGTGAATACGGTGAGCCCGACTGGCAGTTGTTCTGGTCGCTTGAGGTCACTGTTGATGAAGATTGTTAGCTCAGACATGGCTGTGTCTTCTACTATTGGTTATCGTCTATATCTATATGGATGTCATTGACACATTCCCCAAATCTTTTTATACCCAATTCTCAATTCTGTTCTTGAGCCACCACATCTTGAACTCATATTGAACTCATATCAGCTCAGCTAAGCATCAGATAAGCATCAGCTAAGCATCAGATATTAGTACCGTCTCCCATTCTCCATGGACACTCGTCCAGTCGTCCAATGGCTCCTTCGTGGCTCTGCATCTCAAGACCTCAGCCATCACCTGTCTCGGTCCAGAGTATGTCCCCATGCCCACTCAACTCTTGATCTTTCTTCTCCGACAAGTCAAACATCCTGCAAAGTGTTGGCTTGTGCTCATGGTTTATCGTGTGGGTCTGATTCCCTGATTAATGTATACCACAAAGAAGAATAACAAAAAAAACAACACTCAATGATCCCTAGTGTACTCCAGCACCATTGTCTAAGAACGACTATAGCTGCTGCTGCTTGTTTCTCGAGATAAACTTTTAAACAGATGTTTCAGTTCGAATCTGACGAGATGACTTTATTATTTATTAGATTCTGATACTTTTGAAGAGAGAGATGAATGGCTCAAGTGGATCAGTATAAAATGGCAATACTCGATCGACTTGATATATACTTGGAAAGCAAGCACTACTGCTGCAAACCTGTTTTCTTTATTCACCAGTTGAGCACCGAGTATTATAAAATTTTATACCAAAAAAAAAAAAAAAAAAAAAAATAAATAAATAAATTAATGCCAATCAGATATTACAGATTATAGATTACAGAGCTTTCTAACGATGAGTGGCTTGAAAAGGTAAGGAGACTGAGACACCAAGTAGTGTGTATTAAAACATCTAACAGATTATTTTTTAAGGGTCTCGAGGCATGACTTATTCAAGGATGTGGATGGTGATGAGAGTGAGATGAGCGATGCCTCCACAAACAGTCCAGTCATATTACCAAATATCGAGTTTGAAATTATCGAAGCACAACCTCTTGATGATGGCAAGCAAGAGGAACAGGAACAAGAACAAGAACAGGAGGAATTTGATTTTCCTTTATTCTCTGGGTTTGGTGGTGATCAACAAGAGGGACAAGAACAGGAAGTGGAACAAGAATTAGGACAGGAACAAGACGGCGATGACAATCGCGGTAGATCTCAAGTCAAAACGATGAAGATTAGTATTAGGGAACCATCTATAGAAAAGATTGTCCAAGAGAGACACAAGAGTTATTACTTTGCAGAGTATACTGAAGAGGATCATAGACGCTTTAAAATTGCAGCAATTTCACCAGAAGAAGCTATAAGGCCAACTAACGTCAATGCGTACCCAAACGCGAAGGTGATAGACTTGGCTGTTTATAACGCTAAAATTGCCAAGGAGCTTTCAAAGAACAAAAAGACAAGACCTGGGAAGAAGGCTAGAATACACAAGGCTGAGGCTAAGAAACGTGAAAGAGTTAGAGAACAAAAGAAGAAAGAACAACAGTTGAAACAGCAGCAGCAACACATGTTTAACAAAAAACAGCAAAACAACAAAACTAAATTTCAAAGGAAGGGTGGTAATAACCACAAAAAGTCAGCTTCACCTGCCAAACCAATGTTCAGAACGGAGTAAGCGACGGGTGCAAAGGTCACACACATGCTATATATGTTGCTATTAGTTTAGTTGTACAAGGAATTACATACAATAAATGACATGATATATTATATTCATTAAAGGAAAGGAAACCAAAGAAACTTTAGAACTGAAATAGAGTAACGGCAATGACTTATAATAAATAAAAGACCCAACCCATAGTAAACAAAAACCAACAATGAAAACACAAACAATAATATCAAATATATCTCCCTCCTTCTCTCGATCCACTCGCCTTTTAATAAAATATGTATAAAACATCCTTCAAAACCAAAAAAAAAAAATAAAAAAAAAATAAATAAAAAATAATTGTATCTCTATGCTGTATTAATATTGAACTTTGTGTCCTTTGTCATCACTTTCCAACAACTTGAATCTCATTGGAACTAGAGTCCATAATTGTACGCTGCTCTTCATTTTCCGAATCAACTTCATTCTCAGCCTCATCCATCTCTTGCAAGTATAGCGTATGGTTAACCAGATTCAAATAAGCATACATGAAATTGGACAACAGTACCTGCTGTCTCAGTGGACGTCTTGGGTTGGCGAGCTTCAAATGCGATAACCTATATAAAGCACGCTCAACGTGTATAGGAAATCTATGATCCAGCATGATGATTGTAGACTCTGTGAGCGGTGGCAGTGGGAATCCAAATGCAGAATCGGTAAAAACAATAGGTGCATTTGGTCTTGTAGATTTCTGTTTCATACGCTCCATTGAAAGCTTCTTGCGCAGTACTTCCTTCTGTTTCTCAGTCTCTTCATTTGTCTGTGCAAGAGTATTCTGCTGTTTGGCACGCTCCTGGGCATCTCTTGCTCTAGGATCACCACTATGATAATTATTATTATTATTATTATCAGTTGTAACAACTTGGTTTGGTGTAACATTAACAGATTCCTGTAGATACTGCTGTTGGGAATCCTGCTGGTTGAGTGGTTGCTTCTGGTGTTGAAAACGTGATTGTTGATGCTGTTGTGATTGTAATTGTAATTGCTGTGGTGTTTGCTGCTGATGAGACTGTATTTGTTGTTGTGAAGTTGCAGGCACAGGTGGAATGTCATCCTTCTTATGGTCCTTATTCTTTGTGAATCTAAATGTCGCACTTTTCAAACTTGGTCGCTGTTGTGATGCCTGTTTATTGTGAGATACTGAATCATTATTGTGCTGTTGCTGCTGTTGCTGCTGTTGTTGTTGTTGTTGTTGTTGTTGTTGTTGTTGGTAGTGCTGGTGATGATGATTGTCGTTTGCAACATGTGAAATCTCATCATTTGAAGAATTCTTTGACATCAATGAGTTTTTCATGCTTATGATTGGTGAAGTGGACTCCTTTTCTTTAGACTCTTTGACTTCCTTGGTATTGGTACGTTTCATTTTAAACATCTTTAAAAAGGCATTATCCTTTGTCTTTTCCTTGTGTTCTCGATGTTCTTTGTGTTCTTTGTACTCTTTAATTGCAACAACTTCTTTCTGTTCAGGTTCAGCCAATGGATCATTTCTAGATTGAACCGGTACTGGTTGTAGTCTGGCTTGTTGTTGGACCTGCTTCTTTTGGTGAGTAGTATAATGCTGCTGCTGCTGTTGTTGTTGTTGGGGAGGATACTGCTTCTGTAGTGGAGAGTACTGTTTCTGTGGATAATGATTCTGGTTCTGATGCTGTTGTTCTGGGGCAGAAGACCTTCTAATAGGAACACCCTTATTCGGCTTATCATTAATGCTAAAGTTTGAATCAATTAATGAACCGGCATGTCTGTTTCTGGTGTGACTGGTCTTAACATCAGCATGTTGTTTCCAGTCCCATGATGCACTTCGTTTCTGATCCTTGTTTGGAAATGGTGGGTACTGTGTTGGTTGAGAATTTTGCTGTTGCTGTTGCTGTTGCTGTTGCTGTTGCTGTTGTTGTGAGCCAATATGTTTATCTTGTCTCTTTTCAACTTGAATTTGTGGATTTTCCTTCTGTGTGGAAGGTTTTATAGATGCAGATTGGATATTTGATGGAGGAGTGGTTGAGGACTCAAGGATGGTTGAGGACTCAAATTTTTGTTCGTCAACCAATGGAGAATGTCTTTTGAATCTCTCTTTATTTGCAGATCCTCTTGTGCTTCTAGAGTAAGTACCCCATTTATTTCTTCTTAGTGCACTTGAAGGATCTGGTTGCACAATTGGAGAATCTTGGTCAATTTCCTTGGTTGATATATTATCATTTTGATCTTCAGTGTTTCTGATCTCATCTGGATGTTCATAATCCACGATGACCTCATCTTGATCATTTCCAGAAGTACTGGTGCTGTCACCAAGATGCAAACTATTGCTGCCACCAGTGACATGAGAAAGCAGCGATGAAGAGGATGATGCAGCAGATAAACTTCTAGCCAGTGTGACAGCATCTGTCACAGCCAACCCAGCCATTTCACTGAGTCTATCCAGTTCATCAGTCAGTTCTTTTAGAGACGGTATCGACTCTGCAGTTGAGCCTGCAACAGAAGAAGAGGAAGAAGAAGAACTTCGGCCATGCAATTTGTTTGACATGTCAGATAGGGTGGACTGGACATGACGACGGAACTGATCCGGGGCAATACTGGGGTGTTGTTTTGCAGGCACCCATAGTAACTTTTCAGCATCTTTCTGTAATAGTTTCTCCTCGGCATCTGCAATATTCTCATCATTCTCATCAATAAGAGTGACATCCTCCTCTTGTATTGATACGGAGCTGCTTGCAGAAGATGATATTGAACTTTCCGAAGAGGAGTGACGATGGTGTGTTTTCTGGACATCTGAGAAATTATTAAAGCCGTTATCAAAAGGTAAATCG
>JAJLVY010000288.1:0-12666 GCA_030570475.1 Liangdongia dendrica
GTTTGTGTCGAGCTGCGAGAGGTCGAGTGGCAATAGTTTGTACAAGTGTTTAAAGGTCATGAACACGCCGTTCAACGAGCAGATGAAGAGGATGCCTGACACGAGGAAGCTCAGCTGGTTGAGCAGAAAATCCTCATCCTCCACCGTAACAAAGATTTGCATAATTTTAGCCACTGTGATGACCAGTGGGTCAGACTCTTTAGAGTTGTAGTCATTGGACGCCACCCAGTCAAATATCTTGACGAGCGTCACTTGTATGATTTTGAAGATGCAGTATAGTGTGATGCCGTACTTGATGATGCTGACGATGGGTATCGAGCTCAAGTACTGGCACTGGTGCTGGTGCTGGTGCTGCTGGTAGTTCTTGTTCTGGTTCAACTGTGCCTCCACTTTGAGCAGTCTCATGTAAATGTCATTCTTGATGATTTTCAGCGACTTGATTTCAGTATCGAGGTCGTTATCAGAAGTTGAGGCATTGAATATCATGTTGAGGTCTAGGAAAGACTTTTTGCTCTCGAGGACAGTCTTTTTGTCACACGTCTTGTTCAGTTCAGCCTCTTTCGACTCAATCAGGTGCTCAGTGCTCTGGAGATTCCTCTCTAGAGAGTGTAGATGCTCAATGGTGGGAGCCTTGTGGATGAGTGGTGAAACGAGGGTATAGTAGATTGTTGAAGTTGCACCAACCCCATTCAAGAGCGAAATGAGCGTCACGCCAATGACAGATATTCTCGTGAGGAAGTACCCCATGACACTGACAGCGCCCGCGGGCTGTCTCTTGATCTGCAAGTCTGTGAAGTTGTGGAATTTGGCAATGATGATAAACCATAGAGTCATGATGGCACCTGTTGCACATAGCTTGACACCAATAGTGTTGAGCAGTGTGGACTTGAAAAACTTGTTAACCAGTAGGAACGATGCTAGTAGTGGCTGCACGAGCACCAGGTTCACCACCAGGAGGAACAGATTGACGTTCCAGAGCAGCATGTTGACATCGGAAGCGTCTTTATGGTCCTTGTAGAGCATGATTTGGCATAGGATAAACTCGATAATCACGACGCAGCAAGTGATGTTGAGCGCGAAGGATACTCTCGAGCACTGTTTGAGGACCGCTATGAGTTTCTTGTTGGTGAGGAGGTCCTCATTACTTGTTATGAGTCTTGAGAGTCTGTTCTGGTGGAGCTGTGGAGCAATGTCTGAGTATTTTGATGCTGCTGCTGTTGCTGCTGAGGAGGACTCAAAGAGCTGCTGGATGTGGAACCAAGCGAGGGTGTGCGAGTAGTAGAACACCATCACTGCTGAAGTGACGAGCAGGAGTGTGAGCATATCTATGTGGATCAATCAATCACTGAACTAATTAATCAATCAGTGAATAATCAATCAATAATACCACTAATTCCATAATAAATAAACACCCAAACACCACTGACTAATCTATGACAAATCAAACATCAAGACACCAATAATTACGTAATCGATTATTCAGCGATATTTGGAAATTTCCCAAAACAAAAAAAAAAAAAGCAGGTTTGGAAAAAAAGTGGCCAACAGAAGAAGAAGAAGGATAAACCACAACAAACCAGCCAGAACAGCCAGAAGAACAGCCAGAAGAGACTGAAAGCACACCAAAAAAGACAACACAGCCATGTCCAGAAGACCATTCTCCACGAACAACCCCTTCAGAAACGCGTCCCACGACTCAAACGTGGGCAGCCGCCTCGAGGGCGTTGACGAGCAGCGCTTCAACGACTGGGTCAACGACAACAGAAGAAGCTTCTCCTCAGATGACGAGGACAACAGCGAGCTCTTCAGGGCTCCACGCCCGATGACTGGGCCCTCCAGACACGGATCCACGTCTTCCTCCGGCAGCCATTCACGGTGAGTACAGTACACCACACAGCAGATAGATATAGTGTCAGGCTTATGTCACGGCTTAGATATCATCATCATATCAACAAACAGGGCTGTGATCAAAAAAATATTTATCAAAGTTAATCATCCCCTGATAACACAGCTGTGCTGTGCTCTAATACATCTTCACGTCTCTTGGTACTAACATCTCCTCTAGCGCAATGTCAGCACCCCGTCGCCCTTCCTCAAACAACCCATTCTCAGACTTGTCTCCACAGTCCACAGGCTCCAACGTGTCCTCAGTCCACCGCTCCTCCTCCCTCGCCAACGAGCACTCGTTGCCTTCCTACCAGCCAGACTCAAACACAAACAAGTACTACAACTCATCCAACGAAAAGAACAGATCTTCAGCTACTTCTACAGCTACTACAGCTACAAACACAAATACCACATCAAATAATGAAAACACCACGGCTGATACAAATACAAATGCTAGAACTGCAATGCCACCACCACCATCATATGAAGAGGCTGCTGGCCCAAGAACAGCCAGAGCACCATACCCAAGAGAAAAGGGCGCATCGTCCAGCACCAACCCTTCATCATCATCATCTGCATCTGCATCAAGACCTTCACAGCCAACAGCCACAAGAAGTCACCGTTCGCACAGTGACAGCGACAGAGATAGACATAGAACTAGACCTTCTGGCTCTGTAAGAAGAGAAGGCGAGCACCGCTCTTCAAGACCAAGAGGAGAACACAGATCAGAGAGATCAGAACACAGATCAGATAGGGACAGAGAACGCGAACACAGACACAAAGAACATAGATCAGGCGAACACAGATCCTCGCGCAAGTCGCACCGCAAGAAGGAGGTTGAGATCTCACCAGCCAAGGGCGTGGACACCATTGACAAGCTCGACGTGTCCGGCCTCTTTGGCGGCGCATTCCACCACGACGGGCCCTTTGACGCATGCACACCCCACCGCAACCAACAGAGCAACAAGGCTGCGCCTGTGTTGGCGTTCCCTGTCGATGGGCCAAACAACTCGATCAGGGGCATGAACACGAACGCGAAGGAGGAGCAGATCAATTACATTTTGGGCCGTCCGAATGCTGAGGACAATGACGATGACTTGTACGGCACGCCTGCGAAGAATGCGTCGAGCTCAACCATTGCGGCGATCAAGTCTGATCGTAACATTGAGCACTTGGATACAAATAAGAAGGCTGCGCCAGTCTATGGCCATACGACTCTGGGGCTCGGTGCCTCAACCTTTTTGGATGGTGCGCCTGCTGCGCCAAAAGTTGCCCTCGAGGATGCTAAGCATCGTGCAAACATTGGTGGGTTGAACAGAAAGAAGTCGCTGAGACAGAGATTGGTGCCTGTAAGCAGTAGTAATATCAACAATACCAGTAACAACACAGCCAGCATACAGCCAAGACCTATCCAGAAGAGCTCCTCATTGACACCAAAGTTTGTGGACGAGGACGAGCCAATACGTTTCAGTCCTGAAAAGTCTGAAGGGAACTCCTTGCTGAGAAGAGTCAAGAGTTTAAAGGTTGGCAGAAGCAGAAGCTGAGTTTTAAGTTGAAGTTGTGTTTATTAAAGTATAGATAGAGGAGGACAGAGAAGAAGGAGAAGGAGAAGGAGAAGGAGAAGGAGAAGGAGAAGGAGAAGGAGAAAAGGACTTATTTACTGATTTACTTACACTGTGTTTTTATCATTATTGTTTTTCTTGTTGTGCATCTGTATTGTTTGTATGTGAATCTATCTATGTACAGTTAGTTAGTTGGTTAGTTATATCTTGTTATATAATATATAGCCTTTCGTTCAGTTGGCCACTCGCTTTGGGAGTCTGTGGGCAACAACGTCCCAGTCGATAGCCTTCCACAACTGCTCCAAGTAGGTCTTTTTGCCAAAGACACCGTAGTCCAAGAGCCAGTTCTTTGGCGATGCGTCAATGGCAAACACTGGGTAGTACTCGAGATCACCAAACATGGCGACATTCTTCGCATCTAGCAGACTGAGAATCGAGGAGCTGGCCAGCGTCGTGTTGTGCTTGCTTTCGAGCTCCTTGAGCTTGGCCGCCATCTCAGTCAACTGGCCATATCTCAGCGCGTTGTTTGGCGTGCCGGCATTGTACGTGTTGATCACAAACAGCTCGTCGTACTCGTCTGGTCTCGAGTGCGACGCTGTGAGCGAGAAGTTGTCCTGTGGTTTTCTCGCAACGACCCAGGTGAAGCCGTCGCCGTTGATGGCGTTGCACGAGCCCAGCAACAGCGTCTTGAACTCTGCAACGGACCCAAAGCTCTCATTCAGCCAGGACACCAGCTTGTCGTTCGTAGGCGCGTTCGCAATCTTCTGAGCAGCAGCACCAGTACCAGCACCAGCAGCAACGTCTGGCGTGGCAAACAGGTCGGCGCTCGTGGCTCTTGGTGGGATGGCGCTCCCGTCTCTCACGCTGCCCAGCACGCTGAAGCAAAACTCAGTGTTGTACAACAGCGAGGCATTGTTGAATATGGACGCCTTGGTGGCGGACTTGGCGTACTGCTCGACGAGGGCGCCAATGCGCTCGTTGGCTCTCAGGTTGCCCGCAGCCACCTCCTTGTTGAGGTTGTCTGCGTAGAGCTGGGCTCTGCTGAACCACGCTGTCTGGAGCGCTGCTGGGCTCAAGAGGCCTGGGATCCCGGTCTCCTTGAGCTGCTCGATGTGCTCGATGGTTGGTATCGTGTACGCCTGGGTGGATTGCAGTCTTCTGCCGAGTGTTCTGAGCATTCTCCCTGTTTCTCCTTGTGCTTATGGTTCTGCTTTGGTGTCGGTTGGACAAATTTTTTAGGAAATTTTTTTTTAAATTTGGGCATTTGGTGGATTTTGGTGGGAAAATGGTGCTTCCAGTGGGAATATCAAGACGCCAATAGCATATCCAGAACCAGCATCTCTCGGGGAACACAGCCATACCAACCACTAACCGGACACTATTTTATTTACGAACATTACCCGATTAGGATATTTTTCTCATTGTTTTTTCCCAATCCGGACAGAAAAGTATATCGAATCAAAAGCTGATAAAGAAACCTTGAAGAGAAACCTTAAAGAACCACCAGCAGAACCAGCAGAACCACCAGCAGAACCAGAACAACAAGCAGATGGAGGACTTCTCATTCAGCAAGAAACCCGTGCTGGGCTACGCCAAGAGGCACTCCGTCATCTCAGACATCCTCCAGGACCAGGCCAACTCCAACTCCAACTCCAACTCCAGCTCCAGCAGTAACAACTACACAACAAGGAGAGCACACCTCCACTCGAGCAGAACCTTCTCGAGCAACTCGGCAGACTACCAGCTCGTGAGTGGCACTTCTGGCGCCACCGGTGCGGGTGGCACAACTGCTGGCACGAACGACGACCCCCTGCTGGACTATGACGAGCAGATCAGGGCACCAAAGTTCCAGACCAAGAAGAGCCTCGACGACATTGGCTCGGTGTCTAGCAACTTTACCTCGCGGGACCTGATAAACGACCCGTCGAAACACCACGAACCCCTGCTCCACCAGACGTCGCCTGCCAAGAGAGCGTACACCCCTGCCGTGGTGGACATCTCGCTCACCACACGCCGCTCATCGCTCCCAGAGTTCCAGCAGTCAACCTCCTCCTCGCTCTTATCTAACGGGCTGTACCCTATCGAGCAGTACCTCCTCAACAACTCCAACAGAACAGCAGCATCCAATACACACAAACCAAACACATCTGCGTCGTCCTCTGCCACAGGCACAAACACAGGCACAAACACAGGCAACACCTCCCCGGTATCCTCAGCCAAGAACTCTACACTAACCTCCGCCTCGAACGAGTCGATATTCCAATTTGGCAAAAAGACAACCCCAACAGCACTGGGGCCTCTGCGTCCCATCGACGACCTCAAAACGCCAAACTACACCCCATGCGTGCTACGCACCAGCGCAGACGCAGACTCGGCAGCATCAGCAGCCTTTGACCTCTTTAGTACCGATGCCCATGAGCTCACCGAGGCGAACGTGAATGCCGAGCTGCGCAAAGACCACTGGAAGCCCAACAGCTCTGCGACGCTGTGCTTCGACTGCGGGAAGGCGTTCTCGTTCATCAACAGGCGCCACCACTGCCGCAAGTGCGGTGAGATCTTTTGCGCGGGCTGCTTGCTCTCCAAGGCGAAGCTGAGCCTCGAGTGTGCGTTTGATATGAAGGGCATCATCACAAAGGTGTGCTTCCAGTGCGGCAAGGACTGGTCATTGTTCCTCATTGAACACTTGAAGCAGACGGACCCGCAACTATACCCAAACTTCAAGGATAAGCATGGCCAGGAGGCCCTCGTCGAGGCTGAGAATAAGGCGAATACCGAAGTTAATGCAATCACAGAGTGGTTCCAAAGCTCATTTTGATTATTATTATTATTATTATTATTATTATTATTATTACTACTACTACTACACTTCAGTTCTAGAATTGATTTCTTTTGTCGTTTTATTGTGACTATTTATATATTTATATAATTCATTCCTTCGTTAATACCCATAATACTATATTATTTATATATATATATCTTTTCAGCCTAGCTGTACAGAAAAGATGCATTCTGGTACAACGCAAGCATAGGATTCTCCCCCAGCTTGCCAGTAGTGTGCTCCAAATCGCCCCAAACCTCCATAAAGTCAGCATGCTTGGACACCTTGATAATCCTGCCCGCAATCTGCGTGTAAACCTCCTTGAGCTCATGGAAGTTGCTAGGGAACGTCATGGCATAGTCCCCCTGCTTCACCAAAAAGCTCGAAGACGCAATCCCATGCTCGTCGTCCACAGCACTCTGTACCACGGGCGAGTTGAACCCCTTGATGGTGCCGTTGAGATGGTCAAAGTCTGACAAAATGAGGTGGTGTTCTGGGAAGTTTCTATTCAGGATTGTAAATAGCTTGAGACAGTTGGTTGGGATGAACTCTGGCTGTGAAAGACCCAACGACTGCGAATTCAAGAGGTTGTCAAGTTTCTGCAAGATTTTAAACTCGTTTAATGGATGACGCGGTTCGCCCTGGAGCAATGATTTCAACTTGTTTTGGCTCAAATGCCCAGCTCCTCTCAAGTTCTGGTATATGGCACTCCACTCATCAATCTCGGGAGAGGAAAACTCTTGGAACTCACCATCTGCATCTACAGCAATGTACGACTGGTATGGCTGCTGTGTGTCAATATCATACCTGATGCAATCATGGGATAAACTGTTGAGGATGCCAATACCAAGAACAAAACATGGCTCAGGAACGTACTCATCCCATTCAAAAATAGGTGAATTCACAATCTCCACCTTTTGTTCATGAGCATGCGCATTGATTAGTGCCTTCAAGTCTCTAAGTTTCTGCGACTCCTTTAAACCAGTGGAAACTCTAAGGATCTTATACTGCGTCTTTGAATAAACCTCTGACTGGTTCTTACGTAGGTAATTCAAGACATTCGCCATCAGCGTTCCCTTCCCGCCACCTAGATCATAGATAACCAGGTCGTGGTACGGGTACAGATTCAGCTTGTAGTTCACCAGCATATACCTCGCAATGGCCTCGCCGTAGTACGGCTGGAAGAGCTCTATGGGATTGTACCACTGCTGTAAGTACCGGTTCCCCCTGAACCCCCTGTACTGCTGCTCCCAGCGCTTCACAAACTCGTCAGCATCAGTGCCATCCAGCGCAATCGGGTTCTCTGTCTGCAGCGTCTTGGCCCTGTTGAGGAAGAAGCCATAGTGCGGGTTGTACAGCGAGTCGTGGATAAAGTCCCTCACGAGCATCTTCACCTCCGTAGGTCTCGTGGCGGACAGGGACAGCTCTGAGGAGTCCACGAGCGCGAGCGACTCGAAGTACTCGCGGATGGGGATCCCATTGATCTGCACGTCCGAGTGCGTGTTTGCGTCTGGGGCCAGTCTGTATCTCTCAGCCTTGAGCGATGGTGTCTGGTGGAGCAGCCTGGCCAGTGGCCGTATGGATTGTTGTTTGAACCGCAGCATGGTCTGTCTGGTCGTAGCACAGTATAGGCATACAATACTATATATATATAGTATAATATAGTATAGTATATCTTCTAGGATCTGGCTGAATCCTTAAAGAAGAAGAACAACAACGCCAGCGCTTGTGTGGTTGGTTCTATTGTTTATTAGTTGTTTTCCTGAAATTCTACAGCTGGCACACCAGTCACGTGAATCGCTCCAGAAAGGCGACAACTTCGCACTTCAAATGAGCCAAAAAAAAGGCTGGAATGAAGTCTCTTTTCTGGTGATCCAACCAGTAGTAGTCTCCTCGTTCTTACTGGCGCCTCCCCTTCTTTTGCGCGTCCTGCTTGCTGTTCCCTTCCGTTTCCAGCCAGCTGTTCTGAAAAGGGCCTTCAAAATCATCCTCCAAAGTTGTTGATAACCCAGAAACAACACCGACTCCAGCACCGACTTGCCTGGTTTTAATCAGGCAAGTCGGAGGTGGATCGCCTGATATTGAAAGGAAACCAATAAAATCTCGAGAAGTATTCAATCAAAGTTATGGTGCAACAAACTCGTCTGTGAAAAGATGGCATCTTAAAGTTAGACAGTGATACTTGGTTCCAAGACACCATATGGACAGGAGGAGGGCTTTTAAAGCGATGGTGAAAGTGCTCAAGGCCCTGCTGCACATTAAAGAGCTTGCTGGCTGTGCGAGCATTATTGAAGAGATCAATAAGGAAAAGTTGGTGATCTGGAATGAAATACGTTTTATATATTTGTACTATTAGCTCTCTATTTATCTATGTATATATACACGACTTGCTTTTAATATTACTTTCTTTCTTGGAAGGCTAGGATAGCAGCGGAGTTGATGTTTCTTCTGATATCTTGGTAGTCAACGTCATGAGTGTCTTCAACTTCACCCCATCTGTCAGTTTGGTGGATGATTTCCAAAGTAGCAGCCTGTGCAATGTCCTCCAAACTTTGGTGGGCCTCAGAGTCGTTGGCACCAACTTGGGCCGACTTTGCTCTCAAGAGCAGCATACCGCAGATGAAGGACTTGGCTGACAATACAACTTTTTCGAAAGCCACTAGATCCCAGATTGATAGGGACTGCAAGAACTTTCTAGCAGCGTTTCTTGTCTCCTCGGTCTGCATGTTCCCCCTCAAGCCATCCCTGTCAGAGTCCAGATATGTCAGTGTGATTGGCTTGCCGTCGTTGAATTGAGCAAGGAACTTTTCTGTGGATGCGATAATTGGTCTGTATCTAGCCTCCTGGTCCTTTCTCAAGCTTCCCTCGTACTCCTTCACTGGCGAAAACACGAGCAGCGTGTCGGTATCCAAGTATCTGAGCAAGTCCTCAGCGACATCCTCGACCTTACCAACCTTGGCAATCTCGTCTGGGTCGTTAGAGTTTTGCGCAGTAGATATGTCGACAGCTCTGGCTGCGAGGGAAGTGAGTGGCAGGGTGTGTGGTTTGATCTGGAGCGAAGACAGACAGCTCCACTCGTGCTGGATGAGGTGTGCGAGCTGTGGACGGTCCAGAGGGATTGCTAGCTTGTTGCCCAATGGGGTTCTGATTGGTTTCGTGTCGAGCTGGATGTAGTTGGCCTCAGGCGTAGCGTTGACCGAGACGGTTGTCCAAAACTTTTTGAGAGTCTTTGCGAGTCTGTTTGTCTCTGAGGGGATGTTGTGCTCGACAGTGAGGTCTCTGCCCAGGGGCTGTGCCTTGGACGCTGTTGCGTATCTTCTGGCTGCTGTGGCGAGTGTTCTAAACATCTGGCTGTGGAGTAGTATCAATGTTGGTTGGTTGATGTTGGTTTTGTCGAAGTTTAGTTTTTGATGAAAATATCGACAAAACCAACATCAACCAGAACCACTTGGATCAGAACAGAACCAGAACAGAAACGATGTCTGGAAACGTGAATGCGATGCAGAGTGTATATATATATATATATTTTAAACTGTCTATCTTCCAATCAGATCATTTGTTAACAACTACCCCGTGTTTTTTTAGCTCTTTGTGGAGATGAACAACCAGCTGGCCAAGAACCAGGCAGACCTCGAGATGGTGCAGCTCCAGCTCAACTCCACCACACGCAACACGAGGGTCTGCCAGGCCACTGCGCTCGAGCTTGACCAGGGCTCTGCGAACGACAGGGTCTGGGAGGGCGTTGGCAAGATCTTTGTCGCCACCCCGATCGACTCGTACAAGAAGCGCTTGCAGGCGGACGAGAAGACGCTCGAGGACCAGACGAGGGCCCTCAAGATCAAGGAGAACTATCTACAAACGTCGCTGGAGAAGACCTCCGCCAGCATGAAGCAATTGATCCAGCAGAAGTGAGGATGCATTTAATGGGAATGTGTATATTAATTAATTAATTGATTGATTGATTGATTGATTTTTTTTAGCTCTAAACAGCACTGTAGCCACCTCTGTTGCTATTGTCACCAAAAACCTTGAAAAACACCTCTTGGGCGAAGGATGGGATGCCACCAGCCAGGTTCACCAGCGTGTCTCTGAACTCGTGGATCGCGTCCTGTAGGTCTGCTGGCTTGTTCGAAGCCGTGATCCAGGCGCCAATGATGATGTAGGCGCCAATGGCTAGCACAATGAGGATAAAGAACCACGTGAACCAGCCCCACGAGTCGTCAACCACCTTCTCTGGGTCGTTCTTGTCTGCGTCCTTATCCTTATCCTTGTTCTTGTCCTCGTTTTTATCGCCACCAGATGGCTTCTTTTCTGGCTGATTTTTTGTAACACACATAGCTGGCGTAGCCCAATTCACAACCAGCGTCTCCAGATCCCATACAACACTGAGATCCTCCTCAGCAGCACAGTGCAGGTTGATATCTGCGCTCACAGCGTTAGCGCCCCACGAGGCGTGCTCGAGCAGCGCGTGGATATCTGTGTCGTTCACGGTCAGCTCGCTTGGGTTCAAGTTGTTGCTGAACGAGACAACCTGGGTCGTGATAGGCGCCTCGCCTGGGAGCAGCACCGTCTGCACACCGCATATCTGTGAGTTCTTAGGACAGTCCTCGTTGATCTGTTCCTTCTGGTTGCACAGGTTGAAGTACCATGTCTGGTTCTGCTTGGATGGGGGAGTGTCTGATATAAACGATTTGGCAAACACGTCTGTGAAGGCCTCGTTGATAGTGTGGGATGCGATCTCTGAGTTGACGCAGTCCAGCGCGAGGATTGGTGCGATGAGTGTGAATAAAGTGAGGTAGTTCATCGTTTATTTTTTTGGTATTTGACTTGACTTTACTTCACTTCACTGCTGTTGTTCTGTTTCCAATTTTTGACCCAACCCCAAACCTGCTTACCAACCCTAACCTCAAATAGTCACGTGGTGTGTCTTACTAACCCTGATTCTGTGATGTCCTGGTGTTTGGTATGCGCCACAAAAGCGCACATCCGATTTTGTGACTGTTTCTCTATTGTCACTTACCTCATCAATGACTAATCCAAAACGACGGACGCTGAAAAATTCCCTGACTCTTGCAAAAAAACAAAAAGTCAAACAGACATCCCAAATTACCAAACAACCAGAAAGACAACCACATCAAGATTATCAACAATGGTCCGTTACGGTGCTACCTCAACCAACCCAGCTAAGTCTGCTTCTGCTCGTGGTTCTTACTTGCGTGTCTCCTTCAAGAACACTAGAGAAACCGCCCAAGCCATCAATGGTTGGCCATTAGAGAAGGCTCAAAAGTACTTGTCCCAAGTTGCTAACCACGAGAGAGCCATCCCATTCCGTCGTTACAACTCCTCTTTGGGTAGAACCGCTCAAGGTAAGGAATTTGGTGTCACCAAGGCTAGATGGCCAGCCAAGTCTGTCAAGTTTGTCCAAGATTTGTTGACCAACGCTGCCTCCAACGCTGACGCCAAGGGCCTTGACACCTCCAAACTATACATCTCTCACATCCAAGTCAACCACGCTCCAAAGCAACGTCGTCGTACTTTCAGAGCCCACGGTAGAATCAATGCTTACCAATCCACCCCATCCCACATTGAATTGGTTTTGACCGAGAAGGAGGAGGTTGTTGAAAAGACCCAAGAAAAGGCTGTTGCTAGATTGACCTCCAGACAAAGAGGTAGATTGGCTGCTCAAAAACGTATCTCTGCTTAAGATCTTTATGGTTTAGAAAGTTTTAATCGGAATGAAGTACACTTGACTTGTGTTTATTGTAGTTTTAATTAATATAAAAATTTTGATGAGATGAGATTTGATTTAGTAATATTATTATTTAATATTATTATTTAATAATCAGTCAATCTTTTGGCTAAATCAGTCAATCTTTCATCACACATCACTCCCGCTGATTTACTGAGAATTGAAGCATGGCAGACGCTTGTGAGACAATCTAAACCCGGTCTATACCTGAATGGTTCAGTGAATCTCCAGCCAAAGTTCGTTCCAAATATCTCAACTCTAAAAAATACTGGTCACAACGATTGGCCAAGTTAGAGCTCATCACCACTGACCCGATAGCGTCGGAAGCTAGTTTCCAACACTCCAACAAACTACTACATGAATGCTTTTCCAAACCAATTGTCAGAAAACTCTGCTGGCTACAGGACAGGCAACAGCCTCCTCATTCCCAATGGTCCAGATTCTGGCTCAAGCTAGCGAAAGCTCACTATCAGGCACCAGGCACATGTGAGATACTCCATAGAGTCCTCTTGGGGCACTATGATTATATTTTCAAGGATCCACGATGTCCTATCTGCCAGCGAGTGAGTACCAATCCCTCTCATATTCTAGTGCCTTGCCCATGGTTCAAAATCCTTTGGCGAACTATTGCACCGCATTTCTTGCACTAT
>JAJLVY010000289.1:0-12641 GCA_030570475.1 Liangdongia dendrica
CTTGGAAAACCACATTTCCGTACTGGTGGTAAAAAAGTGTTCTTCCCAAAAGGGAGAGTTATTCTATTGCGTCCAAACGCCAAACATACACCATATCAAGCCAAATTTATTGTTCCAAAGTCTTTTAACAAATTTGATTTGAGAGACTACCTATGGAACGTTTATAATCTAAGAGCATTCAAGATCACTACACAATTGTTACATGCCAAATTTGTGAGAGATGGTTCAACTGTTGCACGTCATAGATCTCCACAAATTAAGAAAATGACTATTGAAATGCTAGAGCCTTTTGTTTGGCCAGAAGCCCCAAAGACTTTGGATCCATGGAGTGTCGACTTACAGAAAGAATTGGCCAAGTATGGTGAAGAAAAACTATCAAGAGTTGGTTCTGATAAAGAAAAGCCAGGTACTTCTTTTGGTGGTATTTACGGCCCATATAAGAAACCAGCTTCTCCATTCTTGCCAAAGAAGGTTAGACACCTAATGCAAACACACAAAATGAAGGTTGACAATTCCAAGGCAATTAAGGAAAGAAACAACCGTTTGGAAAAGTTTTTGGGTTTGAAATAATGTTTTCCGTTTGAGAATTCAGCAAATAATTGTATATAGTGCATCGATACATAACGAACTGTTAAATAAAAGTCAACAATTTTAAAATAAAATCATCATATAAATTCAAACATAATAATAGAAACCTTGTGATATTGACACACATTCATATGCATCATATAAATAGCATAGTTATATATAAATCCTTGTAATATCCAGTAATTCCTATTGATACCATATCCATCCTTTATAGAACAGATATAGTGATATAGATATATAAATAGAAAAAAAAATAAGCACTGAATAATAATAATCACTTTGATCCCCAAACATTAAACCATGAACCTGAACCCCCTTTCCCTGTGTCAGTGCCAGTTGTAAGAGCAGAAGCCTCATTTACAGAACTGTCGTTGCCGTCATCATAATTAGCAAAATCTTCTTTACCAACAACATCAAACCCATTATCAGAATCTGAAGATTTTCTTCCTTCACTGATATCGTCCGCAACAGATTGAGTAGTTTTTAGAGGTGTTTTACTAGAAACACTTCTTGGGATATCAGTAGATTTAGTAGTTGTATCAGCACTATTTCCAACTGGGAAAAATTGCCAAACTCCCAGCAAACTAGAAACCAAACTCCCATTGTCACTGCCATTGTTATTGGATGTTGTATTGTATTCGCCAACTTTCTTCATAAACGTATCCAAGTAATTTGGTGGTGCGCACGCTTTTTGAACTGAAGATCCATGTAGTTTCGCATTACCAAAGAGCATGTTAAAGATCTGAGAAGAGAATAAGGAATCGAATGACAAAATCTTGTTAATCTCGTAATCGATCTTTGTAGAGTATTGTGTCAAGAACGGATGTAGGTATTTGGAGTAGATAAACTGTGCACCTTGGGTTTGAGGCAGAATCAACCAGCAGTATAGATATAATCTGATCATGCTGTAAAATGGTATTAATCTCAAGATGAAATTAAAATTTGATTCTATGATCTGGAAGATTGCAAATACTAGCCAATAAATCAACCATGGTTTCAAATCAGTGATGGGGCCTGATGAAGATGAAGAAGATGGGCCATTGATAACATTGGCAATGAAACCGGATGCAGTATGTGTGTTTAGGGCTTTAAAAGTGGCAACAAGGGGAATGATAAAGGAAACAAATAAGCTAAATAATACACTTGTTAGATTAAACAGTGGGATCCAGCAAAGGATGACGATAACCGTACCTTATCAAATTGAACAAGAACCCAAACATTTTACAAACGTTGAAGCAGCAATAAATAACAAGCTAATATAGGATCTTTCACTTCTTATTATAACTCAGTGGTGATGACAATCGATTGGAATCTTTCTTCTTTGTTTAAAACAAACAATTAATTCTTTCTGGTTTTTGTACGCCCTATCAATATACAAGAGAGGCAAACTTTGGGGCTGTTTCAAAAGTGGTAAGAGCCGCACATCATGTGACTGACACATAAATAAAACTACATACATAATCTTGCGCTTCTTGCTCTTCTTGCTCTTCTTGCTCTTCTTGCTCTTTGTTAATATTCTGTTCAAGCTATAGATGTATGCGTCTCTAGTTTGCTGTATATTGTGGTGATACCTTCTCAGGGGCTTATCTAAATGCTTCTTCTTCCTCAATGTATCTCCCCAAATCATCAAGGATATGGACAGTTTCCTGTGGGTTTGCAATCCAAACAGTGCAACCAGCCAATCTGGTTCTGAAATCATTGGACCCAACACTTGCAAATTGGTCACCAATGTGTAGTGTAGCTTGTGGATGGATCCCACCAAAGTATCTTTGTAGAGAAGAAACACCCAAATCCTTGGAAGCAATATCAACCCAGACATCATGGCCACCATCAAACGCACAGAACTTGATACGGTTAGCAGCCGAGGATTCATCGAGTCTCTTTGAGGTGGATAGTACAACTTCTTCTAGTTGTTCTCTGCACATTTCTTTCCCTGGTAGTGGAACCAACCCAACTGCTCTGTGTTTTCTGATAACCTGTGCTGGCAAATTTAGTTTCTTTGTCAATGTGTTTAGAGTTACTTCAGCAAGATCTAGAGATGCTTCAATGTCAGAATCTTGCCATTTAGCCATTGAGTCTAGTAACCATTCCTTTGGGTCGATGAAATTCAAATTTTGCTTCTTGTCATTGTATCTAAACAAATAGTTTGATTCACCACCCATGACGCAAAAGTTTTCCTTTTGTTCCTTGGTCAAGTCTTTCGAAACAACAATGGCATCAATCAACCCCTTTAATCTCTGGTAATACTTCTCGCCAGACTTTTCATTGTACCCAGCAGCCGTGACAACACCAACAATGATATTCTTGCTTAACAACTTCACTAATCTTGGGACCACTTCGGCATCTTCAACAAGAGATTTACCATCTTCATATAACGTCACATCACCATCAAAAGTAACAAGTCTCAATGGATCTCTAGCTTGAGCCAATGCTAGTACTTGGGCTGTGTTCAAGATTAGTCTGATATCGTTGAAACTTGGAGCCACTAGTCGTCTAACACTGATAGATCTTCTTTCATCCTCAATGTAAAAGGCACGTTCCAATGGTAGTTTTGTAAAAAATCCTAAAATTGTTGGCACTAGTTGCTTCAAACGACCCAGTTCTGGAGCACCATTCTTCTCCATCAATACTGTTTATAAAAGGGGTGGTTCTGTTAATATCGTCTTAAAACGGGGACATTAAATCATCAATACAACATACTTTGATCCTCGATCAACTTCTCAACGTCGAAGAAGACTTCAGCATAACGTCTTCGAGCATCAGCTGTTGTCTTCACATCTGAGCCATGGGAAGCTCCTGATTGAACCGCATGTAGCACAAATGGGACCTAAAGTTTAAAAGGGTATTAACAAATACTCAAAAAAGAGAACCAAACGGTAATATGATATGATATATATATACTGCCAATAATCCCTTGATCCATTCGATGAATCCATCACGACGGTGCACTTTTAGTGAGTCTAAACATTGCTGATGTTAGTGGTATCCAAAGGAGATAAACAAATACTAATCTCTAACGCACACTCAACTCTGTATCTGTAAAAAAAAGGTTGTTAATAATCTTCATCATGGTCAAAAATAAAACTTGTTTTCAAACAGTGTCGTAGTTCGCTGCGGATTACCTTGAAGACATGTTTCTTTGAATTGATCGTTGCTGTTCCTTCGATTGTGATGTTTAAGGCTAGGTTGATAACCTCGGGAATTTTTATCGTTTATAAATGCACATCATAAAAACAAATATACCAGCCAACCAATAACAAATAATATTAAAGTGTGGTAATGCGCATATACCCCATGAACAGGTGATGGTCTGTGCCTGATTGACTACAATTCACAACTAACTTTATTTCATTGTTTTAGAGAGAGGAAAGGACTTAAACAAAAGATTCTTTACAAACCACTTTGAGCTCTTCTTCTGTCACGTTCTTCAGAAATGGTCAACTTGATACCCTTACCCTTTGGCAAAGAGATGTATGGCTTACCTGGTTCACCGATAACGAAGACATTACCCAAACGAGTGGCAAAGGTGTTGTCCAAAGAATCCTTAATGTGAACCAAATCGAAACCACCTTCGTGACGTTCTCTGTGAGTGATGACACCAACACGACCCAAGTTACGACCACCAGTAACGTAAACTAGCTTACCAGTGTCAAACTTGATGAAATCAGTAATCTTACCAGAGGCCAAGTCAATCTTAACAGTGTCGTTAACCTTGATGGCTGGGTCTGGATAACGGATAGTTCTACCGTCGTGGGTGACAACGTATGGAATACCTCTCTTACCCAATTGGACCTTCTTGACCTTACCCAACTTGTAGGAGGCTTCTTCGTCGGTGATTCTGTGGACAGCAAATCTACCCTTGACATCGTAAATCAATCTGAAGTTTTCGTTGGTGGCTTCCAAAGCAATGACATCCATGAAACCAGCTGGGAAGGTAGCATCAGTTCTAACCTTACCGTCAACCTTAACATGACGTTGCATCAAGATAGCCTTGACTTCACGGCCGTTCAAAGCATATCTCAAACGGTTTCTCAAGAAGACAATCAATGGCAAAGATTCTCTCAATTTGTGTGGACCAGCAGATGGACGTGGAGCGTAGACACCGGACAACTTGTCCAACATCCAGTGGGATGGAGCTGCTAGACGTTTTAGATGCTTCTTTGGACCTCTACCCATTTTGTGAAATAAGTGATGTGTGCTAAGATTTCTCTTGTGTATGTGTTTAAAGGTTTATTGATTGAAATTGTTTTTGTTGATGGAACAAACAGTGAGTCCCCTGACAAGCTTGTGTGGCCGCTACCAGAAAATTCAATTTACACAACGCGTTCGCGGGGATTTTTTCACTGCGTCGCTTTTTAAAAAGTGCACCTACCATTTATATGCGGCGTTTACCATTTTGGTTGATGTTCGGATGTTGTTGCTATTTGTGACTTGTATTTTGTGTTGGTGTGTGGGTGTGGCTTATATTAGGGTTTGTTTAGGGTTTGTAAATAGGCAAGAACTGGCTACAGATCGTACATATTCATTTCACATTCATATCCGTATTGATTATTGATTAATTAGCAGCACCTGATATTTGCAATTTCTGGTTCACCACAGCAAATATTGCACCAACTGTAATCACATTCATTAACGTAGTACCCAAGGCATTGGCGACAATGTCCTCCTCATACACTTCACTACTAGATCTTTTATCTTCATTAAATAGCTGACACCCAAACCAGGTGATGAGATCATTAACAACCATCAATGATCTTATAATAGAGTGTTGAAATGGTGATGGATTGATCATGTGTGAAATTACACTTGCTGGTGCACAAAGGCCCAAAACAAATGGGTATGCCTTCATGGAGAAGCGACTGAAATGGGACCAGCACAAGCCAATAAACCCACCAGTGTTTTGGTAATAACCGGATTTTTTGTCGTGGGCAGAGGCTGGTAAATCAAGGTTGTTGAATCTAGTCATTGTTATATGATATGTGTTGTGTTGTGTGTCTGTGTCTGTTGTAGTTCTTTGAGTTAGTATCGCCTGAAATTGATTTTCAAATTTTGGTGCCATCAAGGATACCTGTCAAATTTTACCGTGGTGATAACAAATTATAACAATAGACCGGCTCTTTGATGCTTCCAATTATCTTTAAAAATGAAGAAGCTGTTAGTTGAATCATTGCTTGAATACAGTATTAATCTCTGTGTTTGAAAAATAGTGGTTGTTCTATAATGGTATGGTGATATGTATAATTTGTTCACCAGCTGACTTCCTGATCTTGAACTCCTTCGCGACTTCTACAAACTCATTAAAATCATAGTTATTGGCATCATTGAATACATCCGTCTCGAAATCTAATAAGCTCGACTCACAAAATCTTGTGGACTCCTTTTCAACCACTTGTTGTCCAGTGCCTTTATTGTCGATATTTCACAAGCCAAAGTCAATCATAAAATATCTTGAGCAGAGTCTGAGAACATGTCTCGAGCAACCTTTCAACCTCAGCCTTTCTCTGATGCAGTCATTGTTTCCTCAAAATCCTTTGGTTGAGGCATGGGCAACATGAAATATAGCTTTATCATTAATAAACCCAGGGTTTGAAATATCTATGTTTTCTTAAATGACAGTCATGAATAGCGTTGGTGTCTTGATCATCTTTTGCTTCCTTTCAGTGGTCAAAGTGTTCATTCTTGTTGGAAACATCAATGCTTTGTGGGACATGTCTTGCCTTCTTCGGTTTGAAAGTCTATGTACTGTACTCTTGTTGTGTAAACCCAGCTGACCATCATCACCAGCATCTCTCTTTTTTGTCAACCTTCCAGAGAAAGACATTCTTTTAATCCTGTTCATCAAGCTTAATTTTTTAACCTTCTCCTCAAAGTTTCGAAACTACATCGTTCGCATGGATGTAAAGAAACAGATTGGAGTCTAGTATAGCAGTATAGCTGGTTGCACCTCTCTTCGACTAAGCCCAACCGAGATCCTCTTTGACAGCATGCAGGACAATGAACCCTCAATCTTTTAATGGAAAACAAAACTGTCTAAATTCCTTTTAAAAACTTGTATGAGACTCTTCTGTGCTAATTATGTCTGTATATCCACCCTATATTCTAATATCCCTATATTTTCCATCCCATTCTGTTATCCCCAATGATCTCTCTTGTCTCTGCTTCGCCTATTGTTGTCCAGCCGCATCGAATTTCATCTCTTCCCGATTTGGATTGCTACAAAACAAAATGAATTGAATGGATAACTTCAAGTAAAGAAGAGCCCTATTGAGTGAGAAACGTTTCTAGTGGGATAAACAATTCTACAGGGTTCAAAGGTTTTTGTCATAGTTTGATTGTTTCTAAAGTGTTCACTTAACTGAGTGTTTTCATTCAAACATCGTGTCTTTGTCATTTGAGGTGATTATTGTTTACAAGTCATCAGTTTTATTCTACAACTTTAGATTAACCTCAAGCTCTCTTCCAAGCATCAAGCATGAGTGAAAAGTATTCGAGACCAGCTGCTCCACCTCCTTCATACGCGGGTGATGCTAACACACCACAGTTCAACCAACAAGAGTCTCAAGCTTACTACAACACAAACAATAACATTAACGCAAACGAGAACGAGAACAACAACAACAACAACAACAATTCAAACGGTAATCCATTCCATGGAGACGAGCACTACGTTTTTAATGACGACAAACCTGGTGTTCCAAATCCACAAGGTGTTACTTTTGATGATGCCTTCAAAGTTGAGAAACCAAAATGGAATGACTGGCCATTCACTATATTCTTCACACTGGTTTGTTGTGGTTTCATCGCTGTTGCGGTCTTGACCTTGAGAGCATATGCCAATAACTACTCACAGCAAGGTTCGGGTATCTATACATCCACTTCAACATTCACATTAAACACAAACACTGTGATTTTGTTTTTGTTTGCGATCTGTATCTCTGTTGTCATTGCGATCGCAACTCTATCTTTTGCAAAATTGCACCCAAAAGGTTTCATCACTACAAGTTGTATCTTGAACGTTGTTATGGCTATAGGTACTGCGATTGCCTATTTTGTCATGCATTACTATTCTGCAGCTGTTGTGTTTTTAATCTTTGGTGTGATTTCAGCTTGGTGTTACTGGGGTATGAGATCAAGAATACCATTTTCAAGTGAAGTTCTAGTGACTGCTATAGACGTTATGAAAGGTTACAAGTCCACGCTCATCGTTTCTTCTTTGGGTGTTGTCGTGTCCGCTGCCTTTTCAGTCTTGTTTAGTGTTGTTGTCGTTGCGTCATACATGAAGTACGATCCAGAACAATCGAACGATGGTTGTTCTGTCTCTGGTGGTGGCTGCTCCAAGTCCAAATTGATCGGTGTCTTGTTCTTTGTCTTCTTTGCTGGTTACTATATTACTGAAGTTATCAGAAATGTTATTCATGTTACAATTTCTGGTGTTTATGGTACCTGGTACTATCTATCCAAATCTGACCAAGGCCAACCAAGATGGCCCGCCTCCGGGGCTTTCAAGAGAGCAATGACATATTCCTTTGGCTCAATCTGCTTTGGCTCTTTAATTGTTACAATCATTGATTTGTTGGACCAAGGGTTGCAAATTTTGAGAGAAAATGCTGCAGCTGGTGGTGAAACATGTGCCCAAATTGGTTACTTTATCTTGGACATTTTGATCTCCATCATACAGTGGTTGGCTCGTTTCTTTAACCAATATGCCTATTCTTATATCGCACTATATGGGGATAGCTACATTAGCAGTTCAAAGGAGACATGGCATTTGATGAGACAAAAGGGTGTTGACGCATTGGTTAACGAATGTTTGGTTGGTACTGCCTTGTCTTTCTATGCGATGTTTAACGCTTACGTCACTGCCTTGTTCGCATACTTGTATGTCAAGTTGACCAAACCAGATTACAATCAAAATGGTACGTTCTATGCTCCAATCGTTGCCTTTTCATTTGTCATCTCCCTACAAATCTCCAACATTATAACACAACCAATCAGATCCGGTATTTCAACATTCTTCATTGCTTTGGCGAAGGATCCAGAAGTTTACCAAGCTAGTTATCCAAACAAATTCAACGCTATTGCTCAAACTTATCCAAATGTCTTTGAAAAGTTAAGCTCCACACATTAGGTATTGGGTATTGAACAGCCTACAAGCAAATGTCAACGTTCTTTTTTTCACAAACACCCAAAATTGATACTAATTACTAATATTATACTACTCCTTACTTCTACTAATAACACATTTTATAGCTTTTTTTTTCACTTTTTTTTTATTATTATTTCAATGAACGTTTCTATGTACTATTATTTTAATAACGGTCGCTTTGGAATCTTGGTGTGATATTTTTTCTCTTGTACCATGTGACAAAATCTTTCAAACTAGTTCTGATACGACGGTAGTCCTTCGAAGACAATGCAGTGCCGACTGTGTTCACCAACTTGGAGCGTTCTTGGTCTGAAACAGTATTTGTTGGTAATGCATCCAAGGTTGTATTCAACCATGCAACAGAAACTTCAGGGGATGGGGCCAGTCTAATGGTTTTTCCTAACAAATCGGAGGCTTCGCTTTGAACATCGTTAGGGAACTTGAATATCAAACCATGCAACACAGCTCTTGTTAAATCACCACCATTCTCGGTAATGAATTGTTTGATGGTGGCACGGACAGATGGTGGCACTTCTTCATACATAGACACTGGTGGTACATCAAACCCCCATGAAACCAAGTCAACTAGGAAATGTAGTGTTATAGTTAAAGGTTCAACCTTCTCAATGTCTAGTGCTAGTAATGATGTGTCAAATGCTGGTTTCAAGATATCGCTCATGACGAATTGAGTGATAAAGAACATCATCACATCTGTCATCATGGAAGAGTAATCCTCAATCAAATCAGGGATATCAACATTATTTGCACTCTTAAAAACATGCAAGAATGTGACAATTTGTTGGTATGCGAATTGCCAAACAGATTCCTTAATCTCTGGGGCAACAAATTCATCATCACCAAATTCACGGATCAAGACACCAGAAACCCATAGGTAACAACCAAATTGTGTCTTTTGGAACCCAGTGACAATAGTCTCTGCAATTGACTGGAGGATCTTGGTTAAAAAGATGTTGTATGATTGCAAAATTGTCTTTGTAAATTTCATACAACGCTCAGAAACCTTCATTGAGTGGCCATGGTCATTGATCAAAGAAACCACAACAGGCCAGATTTCCATAACCAAGTTTGCAATTGGATCTTCTGGTGCAGAAAAGCTTTTTGGTTTGATAACTTCAAAGTATAGTCTAATAATTTCAATTTCATCAGCAATGGACTTGTACACTTCTTCAGAGCCTGGTTGTGTTGCATAAGAGTTTAGTTTGTTCAAAATCGGGGTGATGAACATTGTTGTGGCATTAGCAATGTCAGCATAGTCTTGTGTGTTGATAACATGAGCAATACCTTCAGTGACTTCGTATAAAGAGACCAAATCGGCGGATGACAGATTTTCGAAAATGTTGATGTAAAAGTTGTACAATTGTTCAATGTAATTTGTTAACAATTTTGAGCAATCTTGACAAAAGTACATCAATGCATGAGATGCAGCTGTGATGATATCTTGGTTTGCACCTTGGAACCCATTAATGATATAATTTAGTTGTTTTTCCAAGTACTCTGGATGTTTAGCTGTCCATTCTGTGTATCTGCCAAGAACCAAAGTTGCTGCATATCTGATTTTAACGTTCTCTGGTAATGTGATCAACAAATCCATAATCTGAGGCAAGATCTTGTTTTCACGCAATGTAACCTCTTTAGCCATTGCTCTCAAACTAAATAGAGGAGCTTCGACATCTTGCCAGACAACGAATGAGGAGGCTAGAGAGGCTTGTATTTTTTCAAATGGGATCATTAGGGCTTGAGTGGACCCAACAACAGCAGTACAATCCTTCAAAACATCACCCATATCATATCTAAATTCTCTAAATTTTTCCTCCTCTTCCTTACTTGAAAACAGTGGATCAGTTTCGCTACCTTCTGGATAACGCAAGTGATGAATCATGACATGGATCAATTGTGTAAAGACATCACCTAATATTTGTCTTGCGTGTTTGAAACGATCAGTGATCAAAACTTGTTTCATGAAATACCAAAAGTTGAATGTGTACTTGACGATATCCAAATCCTCGTCATATGCAGTGCATTGTAACAAGATTTCAACCAATGGTTTGAAATACTCTGGGTTTTTCCCAACAAGCATGTGCCAAGATTCACCACATTCGGCAAATAGTCTAGTCAATGAGCCAAAAACGTCGGGATCATCATTATGCTGTGTCAATAGTGGTCTTAGTTGTATAATTTGTTCATATAATGCTTGGATGAGTTGTAAATTGTCAATGTCTCTAGTTTCTCTCACGATGGAGCATAGACATTCAATGGCTTTTTCAAACGAGTCTTCATCTTTTAGGGACTCGAAAATGGCATTAGTTATAGGTTGGATGGTTAACAAGTTTTCGACTGGGATTTCTCTAATCCAAGAGTTTAAGCAATCCAAGATCAAAGAGTTTGCCTGTGCAGATGATGAATTTGATGCATAATTTGATAATAACAATAAAACTTTTTCAACGTTTGAGACGATCAAGTCATCTGTTCTTTTTCTGAACTCTTCGTCAGTCAAAGGTGTTGATCTAGGGTCCAGAGACTCTTCCGGTAAAATCTTTAGGTACTCCAACAATGCTGGGATGTTGTTTTGCAACTGTGTGATGGTCTCCTCGACGGCATTGTCCCAGTTCAGGTATTGGATGCTCAACTTGGCCAATGCGATGGACAACTGTGTTCTAATAGGTCTGTTGCCAGCGCCATCTGTGGAGCTGTACTGGATCAAGAATGCAATGGTGGAATCCTTCAACTTCGCCAGCGCGTCCGGAGGCAGCTGGTACAAGTCATAAGTCACCTTGTTGCGCAATGTCTGTGCGGCAAACATCTTCGTCTCGATGGGATACTCCTGCTGCAGGAGTATTGTATGGCACACCTCCCAGGCTTCTGGCGTCTTTTGGAAGCCCTCCAGGTAGTGCAGCGCGGCAGACTTGTCCTGCGAGGTGGAGCTCATCACGCTGAGCGCCTCCTTGATCTGTGAATACACCATGCTGTGTGTCGCTCTCTTCTCTGGTTCTGTGTGGCAAGTGGGGCTCGATGGATGCAACACTCCTGTTCAGCTCCTGGAGTGTTTCTTGGTTTCTTGGTTTCTGTTTCTTGTTAGATGTTAGAGTTAGACGCCGGTGTTTTTGTTTTGATTTTTGATTTTTGATTTTTTTTTTTTTTTTTGGCCTTTGGTGTCTGGGCGTTACCCGTGCGTTGCCGCTGTGAGGAGTTGCTTTCGCAAAAACACACACAAAACTTGGCCCACTACACCAGCAGCAGAGAGGAGAGACTGTCTAAGCCAAGCATGAGTGGAAGACAACAGAAGGTGCTGCTACCCCCAATCAACCTGATATTCAAGTACCTGCAGTCACAGGCAACAGTCACCATCTGGCTTTTCGAGCAAATTGACTTTAGAATCCAGGGCAAAATCAGAGGGTTTGATGAGTTTATGAACATTGTGGTGGATGAGGCTGTTGAGGTGAGCCAAAAGGATGGGGCCAAAACAGAGCTGGGACAGATCTTGCTCAAAGGTGACAACATTACATTGATCTCAAGCCTGGACGTGTGATGTATTCCATGACATGACAAATTACACCAATCCATTCATTCACATTCACATTCACATTCACATTCACATTCACATTCACCCTATTTCTGTACATTATTATTATTATTATTATTATGTTATAAAGTAAACCTCACCTTCTTGGGTGTTGTGTTATTGTTAGAATCATTATTATATTTGTTATTATGATTATCTTTACGTTCTTCTTTATCTTTTTCGTGTCTTTGACCTTGGTGTAGTTTTGTCTCTAATCGTAATCTTGCCCTCTCTTCTCGTTGTAATTGATTCTCTCTTAATATAAACTCGTTATACCGTGCAATTTGTTCTTCTCGTAGCTGCATATTCTTCAGTCGCTTCTTTGCG
>JAJLVY010000290.1:0-12562 GCA_030570475.1 Liangdongia dendrica
CATCCTTGCCAACGCTCGTTTCCGTGGAGTAAGACTTGCAATGCTTTTGTTTATATTTATTGTAGTTGACTTGAGTTGTTTTCTTGTTGTTGATAAATCCACAGGCACATCATCATGCTGTTGTTGCAAGTGGTTTCCTATTGGAGGGGTTTGTTGCTTGATCATTGTGTTGAACTGGTAATGGTAGTGATTCTCTGTCTCTAGCACACTGAACCACTCGATATTTGCAGTCCTGATGCACCTTTTGCTTTACCTAGGTGATCGTCTTGAATGAACGTATTGTTTTCCTTTGTTATGGGGATTTGTTTATCTTTTGTTTTGATTGTTTACATCTGGCCAAACTTTTTGTCGGCTTTGGTGTTCGGATGTATACACTGCGAGGTGTTGGGTCGGTTAAATGCAGGAATTTCTTTCTCTATTAATTGGCAACTTGGCCGAGTGGTTAAGGCGAAAGATTAGAAATCTTTTGGGTTTACCCGCACAGGTTCGAATCCTGTAGTTGTCGATTTATTTTTAGTCTTTTTTTTGTTGCCTTGTGTTTTCGTTCCAATTCATTCCTGGTGCCCAAGTTGCACCCAAGTTGCACTAAATGCATTTAAAGTACACTTCTTAACCACTTTAAGGAGCCTGTGACGTTAGTGTGTTTTGTTCCTTTTTATTTCTTTTAAAGAAGTTTCGGCCTGTTTATGCGGAAAAACAATGTGGAGTAACAAGCAGAAAAACATAAAATCCCCAACAAGAACTAAAGAAGAACTGGAACAACCAAGAAATAAGTCTCTTGTTATATAGCGAAGCACAATGTTCTTAGCCAAATTGAAATTGAAACAATCTACCCCTGTTTTTGGAAGATTCTATACCACTGCAAAGTCAATTGTTTATTCTTCTTATGGTGAACCAAAGGATGTCATTAAGGTCCACACATACGATATCCCTGATCCTCAAGACAAACAACTTGTACTAAAAACCTTAGGTTTTCCTATCAATCCTTCTGATATCAACCAATTGGAAGGGGTATACCCTTCTAGACCAAAATTTACAGACAAGTACAGCACTTCTGAGCCAAGTGCCATAGCCGGCAACGAAGGTTTGTTTGAAGTTATTGAAGTTGGCCCAAATGTTTCTAAATTTAAGAAAGGTGATAGAGTCGTCACCATCCACTCAAATTTTGGTACTTGGACATCTCATAATGTTGCTGTTGAAGATGACTTGATTTATATTCCAAACGATTTGAGCGTTGTTCAAGGTGGTACTATTTCTGTTAACCCATGTACCGCTTACCAATTGGTCAACAACTATGGTGTCACTAAGGGCGATTGGTTAATCCAAAATGCTGGTACAAGTGCTGTTTCTCAGTTGGTTGCTCAAATCGGTAAAGCTAAAGGTATCAATGTTATCAGTGTTGTTAGGGACCGTCCAAATTTACAAGAAACTGTTGATAAGTTGACCGCATTGGGTGCAGCCAAAGTTTTAAGTGAAGAGCAAAATGGCGATAGATCCTTAGCTAAGGAAATCAAGCAGTTGACTCAAGGTAAACTGAAGGTTGCCCTAAACTCTGTTGGTGGTAAATCATGCTCCAATATTGCCAGAAAATTAGCTCCAAACTCTACGCTAATAACTTATGGTGGTATGTCAAAACAACCAGTCACTCTTCCAACCTCTCTATTTATCTTCAAGAACCTCAAGGCGATCGGCTACTGGGTCACTGAGAATGCAAAACAAAATCCACAAGACAAGGTGGACACAGTCAAAGCCATCATCAAGTTGTACCAGGACAAACAGCTACAGAACTTTGCTGTTAACGAAAGTGTGTGGAAGTCATCTTTCACAGATGCTGAGATCAAGGATTTGATTACTGCTGGTTTGGAGAACTCCTCAAAGGGCAAGCAGTTCATCTCTGTTGAATAAATACACTTTTATTCCCGAATCGGGAAATCAAGAGAAGAGAAGATCATTAAAAAAAAATTCTGTTTTGTAGTTTTACATCCCATTAAAAGAAAACACAGGAGAGGCTGCCTAGAGACTCGTTTATTTTGACAAGATGGGTTCCCAGATCTTTTCCTTCAGGGTATTCTTCGTGTTGCTAAGAGAGACATTTGAAACCGCTATTGTGATATCCATTCTATTGTCTTTTATCAAGCAGAATTTTGATCCGAGGGACGCTATATACAAAAAGCTGAGCATACAAGTTTGGCTAGGTGCCTTTCTTGGGTTGGCTATTTGCTTGCTTATCGGGGCGGTTTTTGTTGGTATGTTCTATCTGATTGGGGAGAATTACTGGACTCGTTATGAGCGTATCTGGGAGGCGTTGTTTAGTATTTTGTCCTCTATTGTCATCTCGGTGATGGGTCTTTCTCTATTAAGAATCAACCAACTCACAAGCAAATGGAAATCCAAATTGGGCCAGAACTTGAATGCACAGTTTAAGAGCCACGAAGAAGAGGTTATTGAAAGAGTCGACAAGAATGCCACGAAGAAGAGTCGGTTTGCTAAGATGAATGAAAAATATTCTTTGATGGTTTTACCTCTTGTGACTTTGCTTAGAGAAGGGTTGGAGGCTATTTTCGTTATAACTGGTGTTACGGCTTCTGAACCAGTCTCTTCCATTCCTCTAAGTATTTTGCTTGCTGTGCTGATTGGGTCAATGATTGGTGTTGCCATGTACAAAGGTGGTAACCAGATGAAGTTACAGCTATTTTTGATCGCAGCAACATGCCTATTATACATGGTTTCCGCTGGTTTAATGTCCCGTGGGGTTTGGTTTTTCGAATTGGAGGATTATGTTCGTAAATGCAATGGCCAAGATATGACTGAAGTGGGCAATGGCCCAGGTTCTTATGATGTCGCTAATGTTGTTTGGCACGTTAATTGTTGCAGCGGTATTAACGATGGTGGGTGGATGCTATTGAATGCTTTAGTCGGTTGGACCAACACAGCCACTTGGGGCTCCATCATTAGTTACAACTTGTACTGGGCCCTTGTAATCTTGATGCTTAAAGCTAAACTATACGACGAGAGACATGGTTATTACCCAATCATACCAATCAAATGGCAAATGAAAAGAATTAGAAAGAGATATGCATTGATCAGATACAATTTGACACATAATGAAAACTACGACAGCGTTCGTTCTGTTGCGGCTGGATCTTCTGTTGATGCTGATGCTCTGGCTGCTTTGAGGGTCCCTGTTTCTGCAGGTTACAACAGTTTCAACTCTAACGATGTTGAATTGTCCCAACCATATGAGGACAACCATGATGAAGACATATTGAATGTTATTGTTGATGATTCTGAAAGTAAGGCGACATCAAGTTTGTTGAACAATAAAGCAAAGTGAGCCGGTGTTAAGTTTTATGATAACATGACACACACAAACACATACACACACACATACATCATGCATAGATACCTCAAAGCAGAGAAAACACAGAAAGAAAAGCATGGAAAATAAAGGAATCAAAGCATCTGGTCCGTGCATTTCTCACTGGTTTATTTGTTTATTTATTTGTTTCAGTCCATTCTCTACCCGCATTTTTAACGATTCACGAAATAAAATTTGATACTGCATTATTTTCCTTTATCCATTCTGGTTATCAGGTTGGTTGTTTTTAGAGAAACATCTGTTAATATACTTTCTGATGACAGTGGTGATTGTAGTACATTTTCTTGTACTGTTGAGACTTTTTACTTCACAATTTTTTTTTCATTCATAATACAACACCTACAGAGTCAGATGGAATATCTTTAAGAATAAAGTGTACTGCTTATATTGCAAGCCAATACACTCATGAGTCGTTTTTTTTTCCAATCTTCAATCTTTTTTTTTGCTGTTCTGCCTTTTTACCCTTAGTGATTAAGTACACAAAAGCCTTGACACAAAACCATGCAATCATGCAAAACCAATTTGATTATCCAAAATATACCTTGAAACCCAATGCAATCAGAAGTGATCAAAAGTAAAGGTTACTGGTGTAAGTGAGTGAACTAATGAATAATGTCTGAATACTCGGTATCTACATCCTCTTCCTCACAGGATAGTATTGACGATGAGTTGGTGTCATTAAGAAGGACCAATACCGCACAAGAAACACAACCCAGTGATGGGAATAGAAACACAGGATCTGTGAGAGGGTTATTCAAATTCGGTAGGAAATCGCATAGTACCAATTCCTCACCTATGAAAAGTATTTTAGTTGATGGCGGTAAGAGTGCTACTAGCGGTGATACTGATAATAGGGATGAAGAGAAAAATGCTTACAGTTTTGAACCTGAAATACCTTATGCTGATCCACAAACTATTAGAGATTTGACAATGAGAGATGCTATTGCTTGTGATGATGAAGATATTCAAACCTTAAACTTTGACCCATTTGTTGACAAGATTGACGTATCAAATTCCAGTGATATTGATGCTTCTGCTATAACAAATAGTACGAATGATTTAACTAACTCTGCAAAAAAGAAGACCGTTCGGTTCATGGATTGGGATAATCATCACAGACCCTACCATTTACAAAGTAAGGCAATACAATCCAATTTAAGTGATAACCAAATACTGAAGATTCAGAAGAAAAATGCTAAGATCAAAAAGCTCACTAAACAGGGCCTATTCCAATCTAAACAGAATATACTACCATCACATCAGCATCATTTACATCATCTGCAAATGATAAAGAAGAGGAAGCAGCATGCTGAGGTGTTGAGTCCTATATACAACGAACAACAGAGATCTCTAGAGAGATTATCGTCAAGTGAATACAGTGAAACACCGGATGTATCTCAGGTGTTGAATGAATATACGTCTAAAACAAGTGACTTTACATTACAGCACAACGTGGAACCTTCATTTGTTCAAAATTCATATTCAAACGTGTTATCTAGTGATGTCTATTCTCAAACAGAAGAAGAGGACGAAAATGCAGCAAGAGACAGTCAATCCAATCATGGTGATCACAAATTGGAACAGAACTCCAAACATGGCAGGGTGAGATCTAACCCATACACAGGTGCTCCAAAACTCCAAAAAGTAGATCTATTATCATCAACAACTGTAACCACTGACAATAGTCTATTCTCTGCAACACTGGAAGAGTGTGTTACAAATCCATCTACTTTATCAGCAACCCATACTAGCACTGGGAATGACGAACAACAACCAACAGCCAATGAAGAACTCACAATGAGAATTACAGGAGGACTAAATAAGGAAGACACTGCTTTGTCTTTAGCAAGAAGATTCAGAAAATTAACAATTGACACTGATGTGGATTCTGTTACTACAAAGGAAGATGATACATCACAGCCTTTCCACAAGTCATTTTCATTCAAGTTATTTCAAGATAATAATAATCTAAACTCCAACACAATTGACACACTGTCCGAACACAATGATGCCTCCTTTGAAAATCTTGACATTTTGGATTCAAACCCTCCGAATATACCCAATGCTGATGATGCATTTCTGAGTGATGAGTTTGACAAGGCAAATTTTACTACGAATGAAGCTCCATTGTTCAAGAGCATTGATGAAATTAACAACAATAAGCAGTTTGAACTAAATGAAGAGATTTTTAAAAAGCTTCAAACTATGGTCAAAATATTAGGATACCTCTCTTATGAAGACAAATCAAGTATTCCACTTTTGCCACGAACTAATGATGATGTCAAAGATTTAAGAAATATGGTGGATGTATTAGAAAAGATGATTCTTAGCTGTGGTAAAAGAGCTGATAGTTCCAAGATTCAAAACATTAAATACCAAAAACAAATCAAAGATTCGGAAGCCCTTATACAAGAAAAAGAGAGTCGTTGCAATAGTTTGCAGAAAAAGCTAAAGGACACAATGACTGACTATGAATCATTGAAGATGGAATATTCGAGATATGAAAGTCGATTGTCAACCCAGTTGAACTCACTTGAATTTGAAAGGCAAGCCAGTCAAGAGTTCCAAAATGAGTTGCTAAGTCAAAAGAAGCTTATGATAAAATATCAAAAGGAATTAGATCAAAAGGAATTCGTTTTTGATCAGATCTCAAGATTAGTGTCCCGATATGACACCAAAGGAACATTACATGTTGATACAGATAAGCATCTTTTAGAATCCATCAAGTTCTTGTTATCAGAGTGTGAAACTGCTAAAGAGAGGTTACAGAATGATGGTTATAAAACCAAAAACTTGGAAGTTAGAGTTGATGAATTAAATTCTCAGTTGGATGATGTCAAAGATGATTATGAAAATATTAAGGAACAAGTATCTGTTTCTGAAGCAGCAGCTCAAGAGTTGAAGCATCTCATTTCACAAAAAGATGATGGTTTAAGCAAGTTACAAAGAGATAACTCTCAATTGGTTAATTCTTTAAAGCAAGTACAAACAGACTTAGCCGAGCAGAAAGAGAAATTGAACAATAAAACATTTAGATGTCAAGAATTAGAAGAACAGTTGGACGAACAAGTTTCTGATAACTCCAATTTGATACAAAAAGTTACTGAAATGGAAAAACTTTTGGACCAACAGTCTGATTTGGTTACAGAAGCACACGAGGAGATTAACGAGCAGGCTCTCACATTACAACAGTGTCAACAGCAACTAGAGATATCTCAACAACAACATCTGAAAACATTAAGTGAGCAATCACAGAGTGTTCAAAAAATAAATATTAAAGATAAAGAGTTGGAAAGTTATAAACAGCAACTCGATCAACTTCAGCAAGAAAAATTAGATATGGAAAGATCCAAACAGAGAGCAATCAGAAGTAAGAATGATGAGATTGCAACAATGAAGGAGAGGATATCTGATCTTGAGCAAAGTGAACAAACATTAAACACAAACCTTAAGGACCTGAAGACTAAGCTAAGTGAACGTTATTCAGAATGCACCTCGTTGCAGAAACGAATCGACACATTTGCCAAAAGTTCACAGGAAAAGCTTGAAAACAATAAACAATTAAGAAATGAGATGTTGAAAAGTAAAGTGTTCATACAAGAGGTGAAACGAACAATGGTTTGCTTATCAGTTGGAGCTTTACGAAATTTTGAAGGTATCATCGATGAAGAGTCTATAGGCTCTATCAGAAATGATTTGGACCATAATGCAAATGAGTTAAATCCAGAAACACAATTGCAAGCATTAAATGATGTTGCTTCATTCATAGAAGAAGCCATTAAACTAGTTGTTAAAGAGTACTGGTCAATGACAGCACGGCTAACAGACTTTCAAAAGGGAAGTATCTCTAATGGGTCATTGAACACTTTACAGAGAATAATTGACATTCAGAGTGAGAGATTAAAAAAGTCTCAAGCAAAGACACAATATTATGAGGCATTATTTAAGAAGATTAGCAGAGCCAATTCAGGTTCATTTAATGCTGTTATGCCAACTACCAGACCATCTACACTGTCAGTGAAGGCACCTTCTGCAGAAAAGAAGAGTGTCCGAATTCAACAAACCCCAGATACTATAACACATAGGTTCAAAGATTCCACTTCAAATGGACTTCTGAGAGAGCAAAGGCGACAAGAAATTAATAGGCTACTTTCAAAAGTAAAGACTACTGAAAGCTCACTTAGTGATGCTTCAGCAAATGATTAATGGGTGGTTGTAAATAATAAGAAACAGAGAACGAAGAAGACAAGTACTGTAATACACGTACAAAAAACGCAAAATTAGCATTCATTTATATAAACTAGACATTAATTATAACATATAACGTATACAGAAGTCTACAACCCTCTTTCAGCAAAACTTTGAATCATGCCGATTTCAGATTCTGGGTACTCCTTTAAAACAACTTCACCATTGACGATTTCAGTATTTGCTTGGATAAATTGTTTTCTTGGCAATCTAGCTTTTAGAACTGCAGATCTAAATTTGGCCAAATCTGGAGTAACAGTTGATCTTTCAATAAAGTACTTTGAACCATTTTCTGAGTCACCAGAAGCCTTGTAAATATGCAAATGTCTCAAGTAATCCTTAATAGCATCGTGGCCAACAGTGGAGATTTTGTCCTGGTCCAATTCAACATATAAATCACTGTAATTATCCTGTGTATACTTAAGTTGGATCAAGCCAGCTTGTAGTAAAGTCTTCATGATGGAGAATCTCGCTTGCATATGTGGTTGACCCCATTTTTGAGTAGATGGATCCCAGAATTCCAAAGCCAATAAACCTGCTCTAGACATTTGTAAAAATCCCGAAAAGATGATGTTTGTCTGATCTTGTGGAGTGGTGAAGCCAAAGATTGACAACAATTCAGGGTTTGAGATCAAATACATTGCAATCACCTCAGCTCTGCATTCCTCATAGGCACCAGCAAGAGAGCCAAATTTAGAACCCCAGTACTCCCCCTTTTTATAGTAGGTTGTGATTGGTTCACCATCAAGACCCAATGGTGGGTTTGCGTGGTCATAATTGAAGGTGCCATCATCCAACTCACTCAACAACTTACCAGAACCGTGGCCTAGCAATTCATGAATGCCAACTTGGACTTCAAAAGAGTCGTTGCGATACTTGTTGAAGACATCTAGATCCTTGTCGCTGACAAATGTGACTGGTTCATTTGAGGACTTTGAGTTTAGGATGTTACCCAATGAGACGTTCTTGAAGCCAATGTTCAATCTGATGTCGTCATAGTTTGGAATATTAATACCAGCTGGGATACCACTACCGGCAAAGGTCAAAACCTCCAAAGAGGTGAAATCTGGGGCTTGGAATTTGTCCTTTTCAAATTCCTTGGACCATGGCAATAAAGTGATAAAAGATTCTGCATTTGAAACCAACGCTTGAAATTTCTTTGTGCGTTCCTTGTTTTGGATGGAGACCAAACCTTCCCATTCACCAACGACACCACTTGGTTCTCTATAGGTTTCGATGAACCCAATATTTGTTTCGATCACTGGGGATTTGTCTTTGACCCAATACTTTTGAGAATCCTTATGTGCTTCCAGGGAGCCAGTCTTGAAAGACTCGATGTATGAATCAATCATCTTGATCTGAGTTTCGTTAGCAGCGAATTCCTTAGCATGAGTTAAAGCTTCGTTAATTTTAGCAAATTCGTTTGAATGGTCACCAAACTCCAGAGTGATTGTGACACCATCTTGTTCAATCTTATTTGGGTAGACAGTTTCGTTTGAAGTCAATTGGGAAGCAATTAGGATGACGAACTCCTTGCTGTTGACTTTCTTGATACGAACATTTTCGAAATAAATTTTGTGCTCACCAAGAATCTTTTTTAGAAGCTTCAAATCTTGTGGGTTGACTTGACCGAAATAGTATGAAGAAATGTGCCCCTCGCTTGGGAAACCTAGTAGTGCACTTTGTTCATTAATTGAATAAATACCAGCCTTAGCTGCATCAAAAGCTGCTGGTTCAACATTGGCCAATTCGACAATTTTGGCGAAATCAGCTTCATCCAGTGCTGGAATAAACTTTTTGTCTCCGAATGACTTGTAATTACCCAAGTTGCTCAAGAATTGGGATGCGTATTCTAAGTATAACTTGACCTTGTCTTCGCCAAGCTGTGCAGCGATTTTGGCGTAGCCATCCTTAGCAGTTGTAGCGGTGGCACCAGCACCAGCAGCACCAGCAGCAGTACCGCCACTGATATTTTCATGAATCTTCAAAATCAAATCAAAGATCGCCTCAGATTCGTGTGAGACTTGTCTGAGGACAATCTTGGACCCATAGTGACTTGCCTTGGAGAAGTAGTGAGCGTATTTCTTCTCCTTGTCGTCCAATTGGGAAAAGAAGCTCTTTGCAGATAGCGTAACAATAGGAGCTTTGCTGTCAGCGTAGAAGTTTGTGATGTCAAATGCGTTGCTAGTGGCCATTGTGCGTGTTGCTGTAGTATGGTTCAGTCTGTTGGATGAGGAACTCAGTAGTTTGAGTTTCAGTGATCTCTGTAGAGTTCTGGAGGAGAGGCTGTTCATTTAAGAGCAGTGCTGGTTTAGACCTTTTTGCTCACTGCTCACACGCTTATTATACTTTGACAGCCGGGTTTCTCGTTTTGCCACTGTGATTACGTCATAAACATTACGTAATACAAAATCGCGAACGATTATGTAATTACGCATGGCTTTAATCTTTGTACCAAAAAATACAGAAAAAGCAACTTTCTCACTATCAACACACCTGTTTTACCCCCTGTCTAGCACTACACCGTAAAGGTAAGACATATCATATCCACATATCCACACAGCGCCTATCCAGTGGGGATCCCAGACGCAAGCACTAACGGAAAGCAAGTTCACAAGTTCTAGTCACCTCCTCTTGAAAAGATGGTCTCCTTCAAATCGTTGTTTGTTACACTCCTGCTATCCTCAACTTTGTCAGCCTCCTCACTATTCGCTGGGCAGTCTCCTCTGCAAGCTAAGCTGCTACCAGGCGAGAAGCCAGTCCCAGGTGACTCCCCAGTGTCCGTATGTGACGTTACTGAATCACAAATCTTGAGCATCAAGTCCGTTGACATCTCCCCAAATCCTCCAACCCGTGGCGCCAATCTAACTCTCCACGCTAAGGGTGTCTTGAGCAAGCCTATCGCAGAAGGCGCCTATGTTGAAGTTGACGTCAGATATGGCTACATCAAGCTAGTGTCCCAAACATTTGACTTGTGCGACGAAGTTGGTGAAGTTGACCTGCAATGTCCTTTGGAGGCTGGTAATTACGATGTGGTCAAAACTGTTGAGATCCCAGACCAGGTTCCCCCAGGAAAATACGTCGTATATGCCAGAGCCTACACAAAGGAGGACGAATACATCACATGCATCACTGCTACAGTGGTTTTCGAGATGGATTCAACCTGGAAAATCATCTCCTGAATACGATTAAACTGACTACCACACACACACACACACACACACACACACACAGAGAGACCCCAGAGTTTACATCTGTGCTTTTTCTAATGAAATAGAAACCAGTTATTTGTTGCTTTTGTTTTATTATCATTGTCATTATCGAGATGATTAATACTTAATACTTTTATCTTTTATCCACATCTTTTTATAAATTTTTTATGTCACTTTTGAGGAATAAATTATTGTTGCATCTTTTATAGAGTTCAGTAAATACTATTCATTATTTCATCGCTGAGATGACGATGGTATAACAATCACATCATCATCATCAGCTGTGTTATTTAGTGGAGCAAAAAATGGAAGCTTTAGAATCTGTGCAGCAGAACTTCTGTTGTTATAATTCAACTCAAAGCAATGGTTCAACACCTGCAATGCCTCTATATGCGCTCTTTTGTAATATCTAGTTTTCATGTCATCATTCTCACTAAGCACAATCTCGTGCTCATCGTTAAATACACCCAATGTATCGTATGCAACACTATCATTTGGTAATGTCTTTGCAGCATCCTCCAACGAAAGTGCTTCATGGATTAAAGACTGCATCGTGTAGTCACGGAATGTGCTTAACGTACTATCAAGCACCAACCCATGCATATTTGCACACGCTTGCATCTCCTTGATACCAAATATGGTGGTTAGCTCAACAAGCGCATCAATATCATCTGGAGAATTGAAAAATGGGAACCGTCTTGACAACAAGGTTAATAAAATCACACCGGCAGACCAGATGTCAATCTTTGTTGTTTGGTTCGAGCATTTGAATAACACCTCTGGTGCTCTGAACCCCCTCGTGCCAGCTCTGTTGGCACGTCTGCCTGGTCTGGTATCATCCTTTGGATACCCCTTGATGGACTCCTGCATGATTGGGGTGAGCTTATGGTCAGTATTGCATGGACAATAATTAGCCTGTGTCGCACTCAGTTGACCACTGACATTCTCCTTCTCCGCTAGCCCAAAATCAACCAAAACACCCTTCTTTTTCCATGGATCATACAAGAAATTCGTTGGTTTGATATCTCTATGGATAATCTTGTGCTGGTGAACACTATTCAAAGCCTCAAAGAGCTCAAACATGTAAACCCGTATACCATCAATAGGTAAATCTCTGAAAAACTCACGGAAATCAGCATGTGGATAATATGGTAACACAGCAATGATTTGGTCTTGGAATCTTAGCGCTTCTAATAATGGCGCAATTCTAGGCGCCTTCCCTAGTTCAAATAACAACTGTAATTCATTAAAAATTCTTTGTGGAGATGATGTGACATAGATTCTCTTTAATGCAACATAAACCTTCTTCTTCTTTCTCTTTTTCTGATCATCACTGCCGTTATTGGATTTATGCTTCTTGCTTGCTGGTGAGCCCCAAACATCTTCTCCAATCAAATATGTAGCTCGACCTGTCAAATCCTCAGCTTTGTAAACACTTGAAAATGTACCTTCCCCAATCTTATCAATCAATCTGTATTTATGGTCCAACCCATCAAATGTTTCCTCCAATTTGCACATTTCCTCTATAACTTCAATTGGTATGTCATCATCGGAAGCTAACCTTTGCTGCTGCTGTTGCTGCTGCTGTTGCTGTTGCTGTTGATGTTTGATATTCTCCTTCAGTCTCGTTTCATGCTCTTTTTCGTGTTGTAATTGCTGCTGTAGTGTTCTCTTGTTCTTCTCCTCAGACTGTTGCTGTAATGGCTTCAATGGTGTCTGCTTT
>JAJLVY010000291.1:0-12546 GCA_030570475.1 Liangdongia dendrica
TATGAATTGCACCATCAATTGTTTCATAAGTGATATGTTCCCAGTTGGCTTGAGACTTTATCAACACAATCTTTATCATAGAATTAATAGTGCCTTTAATATATGGATCATTAGTCTCGGTCAAATCAATGAATATTATTCTAGACATATTTGAATCTATATCCAGCAGTACACCAACCAAATCATCAGAGGCAAATGCAATTTGTCTTAAATTTTCGCCATCGGCGATCAATTCATGTTTTTTAATGGTAGAAATAATATCTGGATGTTTACCACATTTCATTTCATCCAAATCGCATGTTGCAAAGACAACTCCTTCGTTTGTCAAGGCAGCATATGTTTCATTTGACCTGCTCACGGCGACATCTAGGATGTTGTGATCGGTGTCAAATTCTCTGTAAGACACCGGTGGTGGGACACTCGCAATTGACAACGGAGTTATGTTCACTGAAGAACCGTCAACGACAATGTTCATACCAACATCCAATGGGGACACTGATGGTCCAATGGTGGTCTTATAAGCAAAGTTTACGATTTCGACTCTGTTAACAGCACCTAGCAGCAGGGTCAAATGCTTTTCTGGGTGCCACTTAATGAAATTTATAGCACCATTTGTGGAGATCTCTTGCTTTAAGTACCAATGGTAATTCTTTGTAGTCCAAATGTAAACCTTATTATTCGCTAAAATAGCCAATACTTCATTTGTAGAGTTCCATAACAGTTGATCAACCGGTGTATCTAATGGCAATCTGCTGCTAAATTCGCCATGTCTCAAACCGTTTCTTTCGAAGAATACAACTTCTAAGTCATCAGTTTCCTCATTAATGTTAATTCTGCGCTGCATTGAAGCAATCAAGTTACCCCAGGCTAATTGATTTTCCAAGAAATCAACTGGTTCTGAAACACTTTGTAATTCACCATCTCTGGTGAACATTCTCAGCATTCTTCTTTGAACATTGTTGATCTGATCAATTGTACTAATGACAAAGAATTCACAGTCAGATCTCCAAGAAATTTCAGCATTGTGTGTATCGAAAGAAGATAAGTCACCACGGTCAACATATAGTGGCATTGTAGGGTCTCTTTTATTATGATCTCTTTCCAAATCCAAGTTTTTAATCAATTCTCTTTCGACAGCTTTTGCACCCTTACCTTTGAATTGGGTTGCTTCACTACCCCAACCAACATCAACATGATTTGATAGTTGAGCATCTTCTGCACTTAGTGTTGCTTCAGCAATAGGTTCAAACATTCTACTCAATAACACCACAGTGCTTGCATTTGTAACCAAAACCAAAGTTTCTTCATCAGTGGACCAAGAGGCAGCATTTATACCTGTATCAATACAACCTACAATCTCCACTATGGTATCATCTGGGTTTGTATCTTCACTAAGTGCATCATAAGTTGCAGTAACGATATCACCATTCTTGAAAATAAGCACCAACTGTGAAGAGTCTGCGAAGTGTGCAAATGACAATAACTCAGCCTCACTTGGGAAAGATGCAATTGTTTTCACAGCACCAGTTCTGGTAAATTGTTGGACTTCCACCACACCAAACTCACCAGGACCTAATGCTATAGTGATTGAATCATTAACCGGGTCAAAAACAGCAGCATGTACAGGAAGATCTGGCGCAGTTGTAGAAACTGGAACGATCTTCCCTCTGTTTAAACAAACCAAGTTACGCATAATTAGACTAAGTGGAGAGCTTATTGTAGTTATAGGTTATAGAGATGTTGTTTCTAGGTATAATAATTTAGAAAAATTTTATTTACCCGGCCTCATCGGTCGGTGCAACACAACATAAAGTACCAAATGTACCAGAAGTACCAGTTGAAGCCAATAACTTCAGAGTCATTCATGCTCAACAGAGCTTGCGACTCAGCTTTCACCTGACAGTACTTTATAACAGTCTTCACTTTACAGTGAACTAACCCTTCTTCAACGAATCATCATCTAGGTCATCATGTGGAACCCTGTATAAAGATTACCCCAGACTTCTCCAAAATAGCAGCCAAGTGGAAGTTGTTCCATTGCGACCTTGACTTCACAGACACTGTTTTCGCACCGACTAATAACCATGTATATTTGCCAGCAGATAGATATGTATCGTATGTTTTGTTTTCCATTTATTTCATAGGTTTACAAACTACTTGTGTATAAACAGTACTGTGATATTTTAATGTTAAGCGAGAATGTTTACCTACAAAGTTGTCTTCTGAACCCAGATGTATATACAGAAATACCAATAAGCAAATGTTTAGACTTGAAACTATTAGAGGAACAGATTCTAGACTGTGACCAATACTTTAGAGGCAAATCTGGACGGTAGATGGTTGAAGTGGTAGATTTTTACATAGACTAGTGTACTTTTTAACACAATATTCCACAACTACCTACATTTTAACCGTAGCCAGATATGAAAATGAAGGTATTTGAATTAGGGAAGGTAATAAAGACTTCTGTATTCAGGATCTACAAGCATGATAATATTTATATTACTCTATTATATCTATTGTGCTTTGAATATTAATATAAATGAAACATGGTTCATTGACATGGTTCATTATTCACTAAAAGTTTCAGACGCTTGGTCGATGACGTTCTTTTGCTTCTTTTCAGCATTAATCAATTTGGTATCTTTCTCGATCCTGACATCGATAGGATCGAGGCCTTTGTCCCTAACAGTGAACAAGCTGAGCAGACACAATGCATTACAGGCAAGCCAAAAGTAGAAGATTGTTCTTAAGGATTCCATGTATATGCTTTTCAAGAACTGTGCCTGGTTGTGGTTGTATACGGAATAGTTGATCTTTGAGACGATTTGAGACTTGAGCGAGCGCAGTTGCTGCTCAGTGAAGTACTTGTCACCAAATTGGTTCAACTTGGTGATGTAAGAGTTTGAAAGCATTGTGTTTGAGGCTGCGAGGCCAATAGCACCACCAAAGGAACGCATGAGGTTTCTTGTTGAGATGACGATAGCTCTGTCCTTCTTGAACGAGTGTGCCTGCACCGCGATCAGTGTTGGCTGGAATGTTGCACCCAGGCCAATTCCATAGATGATGAGTGGAAACACCAGACGGACATCAGACGTTTGAGTGCCCCAGAGGAGGAGCAGACCTGTTCCCAGGGCCGTACATATGTATCCGAACCAGACAACGTGTATGTAGTGCTGGATATATGAGATGAGCTGGCCTGTGATGATTGAGGAGAGTGTTTGTGGGAGGACCTGGGAGAGAGTGTACTCTGCGGACTGGATGACGGTTTTGTTTCTGATGATTTGGAAGTAGTATGGGAAGTAGTAAGAGGCTGAAAAGTACGCCATGCCGTAAAAGAAGTTTTGGAGCAGGAGCAGAGTCAAGGAGGGTGTTGTTGTGAAGAGCTTCAAGGGCAAGATTGGGAGCTTGCTGTACTTTTTTTCCACCACGAGGAAGATGATCAGTGATATGCCTCCAATGATGAAGAAGGATATTGAGAGGGCACTGTTCCAAGCGTAAGTGGAGCCACCACCAGAGAGTGGGATGAGCACAAAGATTATACCGAGAGAGCTGAAGAAGAATCCTGCGTAATCGATGGCAAGCAGTTTCTGCTTGACGTCTGAGTTGTGGTGTGTGTATGGGACGAGCCATACGATGATGAGAGCAGCAGCGATACTGAATGGGAAAAGAGTGTAGTAGAACTTTCTCCAAGTTTGGTGTGTGATGAATGCCGATGCGAGAAAGGGCCCAATAGCGTTTCCAATGCCCACGAAGGAGCCCAGAATGCCCTGGTACCTTCCACGTTCTCTGAGGGTGACAACGTCGCTGGTGATCATCATGGAGAGCGATTGGACCCCGCCGTTTCCTATGCCACAGAAGGCTCTAAAGATGTAGATCTGGTACGGAGTCTGTGCGAGGCCACAGGCGAGGTCAAAGAAGGCGAGGATGATCAGGGAAGCCACCAGAGTGTACTTGCGGGAGAAGATGTCGCTGAACCTGCCAAAGAGGACAGTAAAGACTGTGTTTGAGATGAAGGACGAAGTACCTGCCCAGGAGATTGTTTCTTGTGCGTTTAGCTCTTCAGCGATGTATGGAAGAGCGACAGTGATGCCAGTCTGGTCGATGAAGGAGATGAGCAGGGATATGGCCATGCCGAGAAAGACGACGATGAGCTTCTTCTTTGGCAGGATGTTTTCGTGAGAGTCTGCGAGCTGCTGAGACATGCGAGTTTCGAGCTTACCACCATCGACATTGTCAAAAATAGCATGATCATTGCCATTGTTTGAAGCAGCATCGGCATTAGCATCAGCATCGCAGCCTTGGTAGGCCTTGACTTCTGTATCTGACATTGTATGAATCTGCGTGTATGAATCTATGTGTATGAATCTCTGTATTTTTGTAGCTCAGCTGGGCCCTGTGAGCATCGCAGAGTGTTTCTTGGCACAGTGTTTCACACCTTCAGTGTTCAGCAGCACAGACGTCAAGATAAATATGGGTCATGATAGATATGGGTCAAGATATAATACGTCTGCAGGGGAGTCATCTTCTGGCCGCATCGCATATTTGTCCGATTTCAGTCGCAGAGAGCCAGTAGCAGTGGTGGCAGTATAAGCATGGTGACAGGCAGTGGTGGCAATATAAGCATGGTGACAGGCAGTGGACTTAAGGAGTGGAGTGCTGGTTGGGTGCTTTGCTGATCGGGCAACTCGCTGGGATCTGTCTGCTATGGTTAATGTTTAGTTCACTCTGTAATATTGTATCAACCCTGGGACCTCATTGGAACCCCGATTTGGGCCTCTCGGCCGAGACGTTTTTTTAACTGATACGGTGTATATTATATTTAACTATATAATTATGTAAGATTGTTTATGCATTTTTTTTATGTATAAACTTCGGTGTGTATTAATAGTTGATATTCTAATTATTTATGAAAATTTGATTATCCTTATTAGAAAACTTCTCTTTGGGTTCTTGAATTTTTTTCTATCCATGTCCTTTGTAGATTGTAAAAAAAAAGATAAGGCCTCCTGCACTGCAAGCGGTGACTTCACTGCATCGCTTTTGGAGAGAGCATTACTCCAGCATATGGATCTTTGGCCGAGCGGTTTAAGGCGTTCGACTCAAGATCGAATTTCGTAAGAAGCAGGAGTTCGAATCTCCTAGGATTCATTTGTTGTTTTTTTTGGTGGGCAGCACCTAGATATAGATATAGATATGGTTGGGGCAGCACCTAGATATAGATATAGATATGGTTGGGGCAGCACAGCAGATGCCATTATTATTCTATTATTCTATATATCAGTATTAGTATCTCTACAGAAGATTTATATTTCTTGCTTTAACCATATCATATCAATATACATATATACTCAAACCAGCCCAGCTATACGCTCCAGTGAAGACTCACCAGCCTCTGGACTCAACTTACCAGTTAGATATTGCAAGAACAAAATCTTACTCACAACCGGCTCCTTGACAGTGCCCAGCTTCTCTGGTTTGCCCTTGCCCTTGGTTGTATCCTCATAGTAGAGTTGCAGCGAGCCGTCGCCGAGTCTTTCAACAATCAGCAAATGGTTCTTTGGAACAGACCCCCTTCTAGTGAAGGCTTCTCTCAACTCCTGTAAACCTGCTTGCAGGTTCTCATCCTTTATCCCACTGGCGAGAATCGACTTCACAAGCCCATCCTTCAAATGGTTGAAATCAGTGCCCCTGATTGGACATATCCTTGCAACCAGTCTGATGTTGGAGTCCAGCAGGTTGGAAATCAGAATTTTGGACTTGTCGGCATCGTGTAAAGCGTCGGAAACGTTGAGACTGTGTGGTTTCGAGGCATCAGTATCAATAAAGGCACTCGACAAAAACTTGGAGTCCAGCACTTGTGGGATCTTGTCCATGTCCTCTTTCGCACCGTATATCCCAAGAGCATACACTTTGAACTTCAAAAATGTCACAGCTCTCGTACCATATCCAAACAGGCAGTACGCAGTGGTGAGGTCCATGCTCAAGGGAACTGGGTCAACGTTTTTGTCAACACTCACACCTCCAACACCAGTATGGGCATTGTCCAACTGGATCCTATTAGAACTTTGATGCTGGCTGAAGGCTAAGCATCCTCCAACTGCTGTTGCTGACAGCCCGATAAATGAGTTGACAAGAAATCTCTTGTTGGCAGATGCCAGAGATCCGGTGGCCTGTCTTTTGAATATACTGGCAAACATGGCTATATAGAATATGCTTATCCTTTCAGCTTACAATCGCTATTGCCAATAGTATAAATGTAGTCTCGAGATTATTTTATACCAATAAGAAATCAAAGAAATTCTCGGGTAATGAAATTTAAACCTAAGAAAACTAACCAAAAGACGAGCCAAAAAAGACACAACAGAACGGAATGCAGAGAAGACAGAGAATAGGAGGAGACGCGAGAGTTTGTTTGCGAAACGTTGGTCACCACTGGATTAGCCTTGCGAATTATATAGCCAATACGCAATATTTTCTTTGATATTGTGTCTCGTTCTGTTGAAATGACCTGTTTGGGTAACTACTACCAACAATAATAATAATAATCATATAATATAACCACCACCTGTTTGCTACACACACATACCTTTCATAGATACTTCTGCTCGGACATTTCGCTTTTTTACTTTTCTATGGAAACTGGTCTATTTAGTTTTACTGGAGTGACACAAAAAGGCGACTCTGCTTGTGTGGAGTGGAGCACACGATCACTACATATCGCAACTAGCCCTCAAAATGTATCAGTAGCTTCAGATCCCATACACTCCTTCCACAACATCCCAACTCGTCTCAGACAAACCCAATTGACCACATATATATATATATAACACTTGGCTATATATCCTTTTTTGCTCACAACAAATTAAAAACACTTTACACAAACAAACAAAGAAACATGTCCATGATCGCTGCTAGAACCCCAAATACACCACCAACTAAAACCCCTAATGTTCCCAGTGTTGCTACATCCAATACAACCGCCAGAGTTCCTACTCATCTTTCCACCACTTCTACCACAAACAATATCTCTGCTGGGACTGGTTCCAATCACAATACCAATGTCAATGCCAGTCAGGAATTCCACCCAAAACCAAAACGACTAAGTCTTTCCCATGGCCAAATTTACGGACCTGATACAAACTCATCCACAATAGCAAATGTCCCATTAACGAAATGCCATTTCTTGGATGCTTATAGCAAAGGAAAGTGGAATTTGTCAAAAGTGCCATGTCCATCTTGTTTCCAAAACGTGGAATTGTTTAATCCACCAAGGCACTACAACGAGATTTCTAGATTGAAGGCTGTCAAGAAGTACAACAATCTTGAACAATGGAAGGACCGTGTTGCTTTCCAGAAATTAATAGCCAAAGCAATGAAGTTTTACAAAGTTGCAGGCGCATCAATCTCCATTATTGACAATAAAAAGCAGATCACCAAGTACCAAACATTGTTGAACATTACTGAATGCCCAAGAAGAATATCCATTGATGCTCATACTGTTTTATCAAATGGATACTTTTTATTATTAGATGCTTCAAAGGATTGGAGAACCTGCAAAAACCCATTTGTCATTAGTGTTCCGCATTTGAAGTTTTATTGTGGTGTCCCATTGGTTACCAAGTTTGGTGCTGTTATAGGCGTTTTCTCAATCTTTGATCCCAACGCAAGAGCCGACTTTGATATCAAAAGCATTGATTTTTTGAAAGAACTGGCAAACAAGGTTTTGAACATTTTATCCACACCTATTAAGGATGAAACAAGTTTCACTGTCACTAATGCTACTCCTTTGATTAAAATTATCGGAAGACCTACAAGTCAATATGCTCTGGCAAACACATTAGCCGTTTATGAAAAAGATGGATCAGGATCCCAGTACTTTACAAATCACAATTTCAAGTACAGTAAACATGATTCGTCCACAAATGGATTGTGCCCAGAAATTGAGATGTTGGTTCAGAAAGAGTTATCATCCGTTCGTGATATGAAACTCGCATCAAGGATCTTGTCAAAGATTTTAACTGAACAAACAAAATTTGATTATGTCTGTATTTTAGAAGTTAGAGTCTCCCAGCGTTACCAAATTGCTGCAGAGTATTTCCCAAAGGAGAACAAAATCGATGCTGAGAATTTCAAATATGCCAACAAGTTGATAAGAGTTGAAACTGAACAGTTGATGACTAGAGTTTTAGGGTCATATGGGAAATTCGAACTCATTCCTGGCCATTTCAATCAGTCATTATATTACAATGCCTTGTGTTCAGAGTTTGGTATCTATTATGAAAATACCTCCAATTCCCACGTTCTCTTGAAATCTGGGTTGTGTATACCCTTTTATAGAATCCCATCCAAGATTGTTAGAAAACGAAAGATTATCAAGACTGAAAGGTCCACTAAAAACAAGCCTATTGATGTATATTTAAGGTCAGGTGGCTTTTTGATTGCAGCCTTTAACCAAGATGAGCGTGCTATTTTGGAGTCACAGATGAATGATATCTACGGTGTTGCTTGTACGTTGCGTCGTACTTTTATTTCAAACTAGTAGTTAGTTAGTTAATTAATTAAATAACAATGGGTGTGCAACAGTTGATCTAGGTAGTGTTTTTTTTTCCAGTTATATTAATAAATGTCCAAGTGTGTGTTTTTTCTTTAATGTTTTTTTTTTTTTTATTTTTGCTGCAGTTGAGTTGATACTGTTGCTTCTCTTGCTGCAGTTGATGCTGTTGACATGACGTTTTTCAGAGAGGATAATATGTGTCCTGAACCGGCTTTTTCGCGCTGCTTGCGAAAAGGGAGCGAAGAGCCCTGGAAACCGAGATTCAGACTCGGCAAAAGCACCATCCCAGAGAGGGCGACTTTTGTTGGGATTTTTAGCATTTTCGTAATTGTAAACCGTAAACTGTAAACAGATATTCAACACAGCACAACAGCACAACAGCACAACAGCACAACAACCACTCACTCACTCATCTCATCATGTCGTCCTTCACGGCGCTCAACTTGAGCCCAGAGGATCTCGAGATCAATGCTGAGGAGCACACACGTGAACTACAGGTAGGTAGTATCATTTGTATTAGAGCCTGGTTTCTAACACAACTTTTTTAGATTGAAGAGGCATTCAAAGTCTTCCAAGACACGCTGAAGCTGCAAAAGAATGGTGATTTCCAGGGCGCCAACTCTGGATATAAGCAACTGTTCAAGATCCCTGTGCTGAAGGGTGATGGCCGTGTGAACTCACCAATTCTAAAGAACCTACGATACTTGTCGTACAGAAACCGTGGGTTGTTGCACTTCGAAGAACTAGTTCAAAAATACAAAGATATGAACAGTTCTGATATGCTGGATCAGTTACTAGACAGTATCAGCGATTTGATTGAGGCACTGCAGCATACTGAGAGCGATTTGCCAATTGTGAAGTTACTGCTCTCAGTATTCCAATTCTTTAAAAACAGCAGGCTGTTCAGATACACTTTGGAATACGAATTGACAAAAGAAGAAAACGACGAGATCATGCTTCATACAAGGAGAAGAGATCATAACTTGATATACCTTTCCTTCCTGAAGGAGGAAAAACAGTTGTTGGAAAACATGTGCGATGACTTTTCGTTAAACAATAAAGAATATCCAAAATCATTAAACAACATCAAGCCCGTCGAATTGGAAGACTTGAACTTCTTTAACCCAATATTGGAATATGTCAATTCGAGGTGTAAAGAAATTGATGATAATTTCCAAAAGAAAATCATTCTAAACTCACCATCTTGGAGAGAAATTGCATCAAAGTTGATTAGCACCGCTGGTAAACCAAAAACAAAACTGCAAAGATTCAGAGATCTATATCAAAGTGTAACAACACCTGTTGAGGTTTGCAAATTTGCCTTGGGTGATGGTGACGGAGAAGATTTGATTATGCTGGATGCCGATGAAGACGACGAGGAAGAAGAAGGAGAAGGAGAAGGAGAAGAAGGAGAAGAAGAAGAGCAAGAGCAAGATGAAAATAATGATCGTGATGGTAATGATAACCACAATCATATTGTGGATAATGTGAATAGCGACGTTGAAGATCTAGAGACCGTTGACTCGAAACAACCAACTAGAGAAGTCACTGTTGAACCGAATGAAAACATTGATCCCATAAATGAAGATGAAGATGTGCCTAAAAAAGGCAATCAAGTTGAGAATGATGTTCAAAACTCCACAGAAGGTGATGGAAATGAACAGGGTTCTAAAGATGAAGATCCAGAAAACTTGGCAAACGAAGACAATAACGAGCTCATAGCTGAAAATGAAGTCAACCCAGTTGATAGTGACACTGAGAATGTGGAACAGAAATCAGGTCCAAAGAGACCGCATCCAAGTGAGATTGTCCAAAGAATCAGTAAGAGATATAGACAAGGCACGGATGCTACAGTCTCGCTATCGACTGATTCCTTTTACAAAAATGAACAGTACCTTCTGACATTGAATCAACTCCTGAATATAGCCAATTTGAAAGTTGAACCTATGATTGAGCAAGTTGTTAATGGCTTCCAAGATTCAAATGAGGTTTCATATATCTCCGATTTCTATTCATGCTTGAGTAATTGGTCAACTAAACATACAGAATTTTTGTTTCAGAACTCATCCAAATCTGTTGGGATTGCCATTACTGAATTGATTACATCTAATGTCTTTGATGACACTATGGCATCTAAAGATATACATGATCTAGATGATTCACTGCTTGGGTCTTTTCTTTCGGATGTCAATGCATCTGATTTGCATTTTCTACAAGTGAGAACCATGTTTATCAATATCCTCTTGACTAAAACAAATGACATTTGTTACATCACTGATTATTACATTGACAAAGAACTCTACAAACTCATTGAAACTTTGACATTTAGCAACGAGGCTGCTTTATATGACCAACTACTATCTTCTTTAGACTTTGACAGAGATTTATCTATTGGTACGTCGTTTTTGGAGATGTTAATAAACTGTTGGATCAAAATGAAGCAAGAAATTAAAGGCTTGTCTCAAAAGCAATCCACCGAATTGGTACATGTAATGTCAGTTGTGGCTGATATTATTCTGCGTTGGAGAAAACTTGTCCAATATAAGCTCTTTCAAAAAGATGATCACGACTACTCCTTGGAATTTAGAGTAAGGTGGGTACTGATTCTTTACGAACAACATCAACCAAATGCATCTGTGGATGAGGTTCAAGATTTACTAGCAAAGTTTCATCAGGATTTTCAATCTAACGACAAACTTTCTGAAATATACTTTATCAACTATGAAACTATTCCAACATTGAATATAACAACAATCAAGAATCAAAGTGATAAGCTTAGTGTGTTGACCACATTTGAAAACACTTTGAACTCTGATGATCCAAAGATAGAAGATACAATCAATTTGTTGGAAAGTATTCTTTTGCCACATCCTACTTCCACACTTTCTGACGAGCAGTTACCAATGGAAGAATTCATTAGAGATAGCCCAATGGTTTTAAAACTTAAATTGTGGAGTCTTCTGCTTAATTCCTACAGCAAAGAAAATGACTGCAAAAGGTATCAAGAGGGTTTAACAATCGTGTTTCAATTTCTGTTGGACCAGCTAAACGAAGACAGTTACAAGAAACAAACAGAATTGTACCGTCAGCAAATATTGCTGAACATTCTTGGGTTCTATTCTGAGTATCTTTCTGGTTTTATAAGCATTATTGAAAATAATGGCTGGGAAATTGAAACAGCTGGTGGCAATGAAGAATTGATGACATTAACCCTATCATTCTTCAGAATATTATACTGTTATTGCTTATATGAAGAGAACAATAAGAGAACAGGAAGTAAACTGTTTCATGAACTTGCTTTGAAATCATCAAATAATATTAGGAACGTGATTACTGATACATTCTCCCTCATGTTCTTACTATTCAGATCATTGTGTGATTCCTCAGATACAACATATGACTTTTTAAGCATCAGCCATGAACAGATGGGGTTGCTGCATTTCTGTGCTGCTTCCCAAGGGCGATTTTTAAGGTTATCTGAAAAGTTTTTAAAAGATGCAAATTTGGATAGATTTGAAGCTGATATCCTGCAACATTTGAATTGTGGTTTCCATATCACAATTTCTACTGAAAATTACACACCAATTTACCATCAAACCCCAAAGAGATTTTTAAGCAAAGAATCAGCATTGACATTCTCTGATACCCTCTTTAAGATGTTGAACAAGAAAAAAGATCCCTTGTTTAGTACCCCAAAACCAGATATGAAGACTGCATTAGATTTGTTTTATCAAGCAGTTGGAGAACCAAACTATAGCAATGGGATTTTGCAAAAGAATAGTCAAAATATAACAACATATTTAAGCACACCATTGGACTTGAAGACTGTTTGGAGCTCCTTGACTGGTTTATTGAATATTGAAATGAGATCTCCTGATTTGCAAGAAAAAACCATCGTTGAGAAAGGTTTGTATTATCTAGAAGCTGCAGTCAACTACAACATGTACAAAACCAGAAAGAAGGCAATGCAAGCAAAGGTTTCGGACTTG
>JAJLVY010000292.1:0-12524 GCA_030570475.1 Liangdongia dendrica
CAATCAATCAATCAATCAACCACGTGACTTTTCCAAAAAACCAAAAAAAAAAAAGTCGCGTGTTTTGTTTTTTCTCCGGCAAAGACGAAACAAAGGCAAAACAAAGGCAAAGCAAAGACGGAACAAAGCTGAACAGAACTCCATTCTGCCTCTGCCAGGAGAAGGAGAAGACCCAAGAAGCAGAAGAGAATGAGTACAGCTGAAACAACAACAACAACAACAACAACCCTCGCGCGCCTCGAGGAGAAGGAGTATGTCGACCCAATCATCTCCCTCCTGGACACTGACTGCTCGCCAAAGGCACTGCAGACCATCGCCAGGGACTTCCCCAGCTACTACGACAAGATCACCGAGCAGTGCAACAAGGCGCTCCACTACTACAAGGCCCTCATCCAGATGGGCGCATCCTTGAACTCGTGGGAGTTCCTCGCAGTCAACTCGTCCGTCAACCTCACCTTTGACGAGGACACCAGCCAGCTCCACACCAGCCAGCTCCACACCAACAACGCCAACAACACCAAGTTCGACATCAAGGTGGCAAGGAAGGTGCTGGACAAGTGCATGGCGGTCGACGACGGCGTGGCGCAGGTGAACTCCAAAACCGCAATCCTGATTGACTTTATCTCGTCGCTATCCATCGAAGAGTACATCTCAGACCCAGGCACCTTGCTGCTCAAGATATACTTCAAACTCCTCAGCATAAAGACCCAGCTCGTCGAGAGCATATCCATCTACTACACGAAGTGCAAGCTCCTGATTATAAACTTTGAGCTCCAACAGATCCTAAACTCGGTCGAGCCTGAGGCGCTCGTCACCATTGACAACGACTTTCAGAAAACTGTCGAGTCCTACAGAGACTTTGTCAAGGTCCTCATCCACCAGCTCGACCACGCAGTAAAGAATAAGGACAAGCAACAGATCCGCGAGTGCTTGAGCATCCTCCAGGATGTCGAAAAGATGTATGAGCGTGTCCGCGTCAACTTCTTTATCAATGACGAGTTTAACGAATGGGCGGCTGAGAGCAACGCTGCTGCCGCTGCGAATGCTGCTGCTGCTGAGAATGCCATTTCATACCACCACCACCACCACCAAAGTGAAGAGGATCAAGATGGCATATCTCCATTGTCAGGCAACTTTGAGCAGCGTCCAAGAAGATTCTCGGTGAGCTCGACAACCTCCTCCATCAGCACGCTCAACAACCAGACAACAATCTCAGAAGAACTCCCATACTTGCTCCAGGCGTTCGACGAGGCAAAGTCCTTGGAGAAGGAGCTCTCGTCGTACCAAACACAGAGCTTTCTCAGAGGAGGAGCAGGAGCAGGAGTAGGAGGAGGCAACAGCAGCAGTAGCAGCGCGCACTCGGGCAAGAGATCCCCAAGCAAGCTGCTCTCTGCCCTCCAGGACAAGAAAAAATCCAATTTGCATGCGGCCATGGCAACCCCAAGTGTTGGCTTCAGCAGTCCCTTGCTGAACAGCATCTATGGCTTGCACCCAAAGCCAAGCCTGAACAGTGAGGTTGACTGAATTTATATTCTGATTACTATTACTATTATTATTATTATTATTATTATTATATTATCATGCCTTTGCATTCCTTTTAACGAAATTTATGAAGTTATTACATTAATAGACACCGTTCGTATTCGTATTCGTATTCTAGTATATATCCAATACAACATTCAATTGAATTGATGGGTGGGGCTAAATAAATAGACAAAATTAAATCACTCCAACACCATGTCGTTGTCAGAGTGCGTTGGTGTGACATCATCAGCATCCAGCTGGTTCGATTGGCTGTACTCCTCGCTCACCATAAAGTCCTGGTTGTACTGCTCCTCGTAGTGCTCCTCGTCCTGGACATCAGCCTCGTCCTCATCGTCATCCTCATCGTACAACGTCTCGTACGCACCCCCATCCTCAGCACCAGCATCCAAGTCTCTCTCCATATCATTATTCATCTCAACCACCATCTCCATCTGCTGCTGCTGCTGCTGCTGCTGCTCTTCATGCTGCTGCTCTTCATACTCTCCATACTCCTCCTGCTCCTGCTCCTGCTCCTGCTCATCAACAACAACACCCTCGCCCATCAGGTTCTCAGCAGTGGCGCTCTCCTCCACTGGCTCATCCAGCTGTCTGCGCATCTCCAGCTCCTCCTCGAGCGTCTCCATCGTCTTGCCGATGCCCAGGGGGGCCAAGTACGTGTGTCCTAGCGTCGTGATGCCGCGGAGGCGACGCAGACGGGCCTCTTCGCCCTCTTTGGCTGGTGTTGTATTGGTATTAGTGTTGGTGTTTGGGGCCCACAGATGGTGCACTTGGTGGAGCGCCAGGTTTGGCATGTACATTTTCTGTTGTTGCTGTTGTTGATGTTGATGTTGCTGCTGTTGCTGTTGCTGTTGCTGTTGGTTAAATTAAAACCAATGTTTTTGTTTTATGAGAAGAATATGAATATGAATATGAGAAGTGACTATCTGATGAGACTATGCTATGCTAACTGTGTCTGATTGGCTACCTGACTATCTGGCTAAACTGATTAAACTGACTACCAACCTGTTGACTATCTGATTAAACTGACTAAACTGATCAACCGGAAATCAAAACATCACAACCATCACAACCATCACTACACAACAACCACCAACCATCACAACCACAACCACAATGACACGCTGCGGGATCTGCCACTCCCACGACACACTCCTCTGCAAAACATGTGTCAACTTCCAGCTGCTCAGGCTCAGGACCCAGTGCCTCGCCCTCATGGCGGACACTGCTCGCTCCAAAGAGCTCGTGGACCATATCCTCACAAAGTGCATCAAGGGCCAGAACTACAACACTCTCAGCCAATACATCCAATCTGGGGACTGTGCTGATAATAATAATAATAATAATAATAATGATCACAAGGATCACAAGGATGCTGCTCAGTACTTGCAGCCCACAGTGGCGTTGGCTGGCCAATTGCTAACTATCGACGCTATACTGCTGAAAAAGAGAAATGCCAGAACAACAAAGGAGATCAATGCCTGTAAGGCAAGGCTGCTCCATCTAAGGGAGGTTATAACCACCAGACAGCTCGAGATTGAACAGAAACAAGCTGTAATGAACACTGCTGCTGCTGCCTCTGCTGCCTCTGCTGCTGCGGATGACACCAAGGCCAAGTACAAGGCCAGGATGAACTCTACAAAACAGTCGCAACAAAACATCCGCAAGCAGATTGACAACTACAAGTCTATCCTCTTCCAGGAACTCATCTCCCTCTACGTCTTCAAGAAGCGCAAAGTCCACAACGAGCGCATCTTCACCATCCAGTTCCTCCCAATGGTCTCCGTCCAGAACCTCGTCACCTTCAACCACCACACAATCAATGCCAGCCTCCAGCTCATGTGCAAGTTCATCAACCAGGCGGCCAAAGTGCTGCTCGTGAACCTCCCCTTCAAGTTTGACTTCACAAAGGAGAACCTCCTGCTCCCCTCCATCACAGAGTACAACCTGTTTGTCGACACACAGCTCTGGGAGCTGTCGAACAGGCAGCTCCTCCAATTCTTCAAGGGTGTCGCCAGGTTGGCCATTGATGTATATACTCTGCTGCAGTGCTTGGAGCTGGATGAGGACTTGACACAGCTTCACCACCTGCTCCATATCGACCAGTTGATTTACAAACTGGTGAGCAATGATTACCATATAGTCACTGGTGGTGCCAACACGCTGCACAACAACAACAACAAAGACCACATTATCCAGGATAAGACAAAGATTGATGTCCCAGAACTCACAAGAATAATGTACAAGTACGTCAAGGCCGAGATTAATAAGAATAATAGCGAGTGGCATGTCGTCAAGAAGGAGTATATCCTTGATGATGCAGAGTGAGTGGATTGAATGAAGTTATGAATAGTTATGAATAGTTATGAATAGTTATGAATAGTTATGAATATAATGGTATATAATGGTATATTAATGGTATATTGTATTTTCCTAAATAGGCAATTAACCCTAATTAGGTAATAATTTAAAAGGTGATCTATTTTTGACCAAAGAAAAGCAGTATGTACACCATTCCATCCTATCTATATGTATATCACATATAATATTACAGTGTATACCCATTAAACTACAGATTTTGTGTTTTTTCAACTTGCTTCAAGTTTACTTTGTGCATTAATTGTACTTCTTTTGTCAAGCTTGACACCCATCAAATCTGTGTTTTAAAAAAGTGTTTTAAAAAGGGTTAAAATAAAGTATTCAGAGTATATCTATATGATATCTATATGGTATATACCATTATAGCTACCATTATATATACCGTTATATTACACCGTTATTATCTATCATGGAATCAATAGGGATTACCCGAACAGCCGGGTAAGCAGAATGTGGCCAAAAATGATAAAGAAATTTGGGAGTTATCCCCTTGGCCTCTCAATCAATTCCCAGATAGTTAACCCTTTCTTTTGAAACAAAACAACGACATCTAGAAGTGAAGACGTTGGAGACCAGTTCAGCGTTCAGTTTCGAATCCCCACACGACACAGAGAAAAAGAAGAGTTAGCATCTCCCAACTAAGCCAAACCAAACCAAACCAAACGAAACACTTGCAAAATGGTTTTGTCCGACAAAGAGTTGTTTGAATTGAACAAAAAGGCTGTCACTGAGGGCTTTAAGATCAAACCTCGTTTGAACTACAACACAGTGGGCGGTGTCAACGGCCCATTGGTCATCTTGGAAAACGTCAAGTTCCCAACCTACAATGAAATTGTCAACTTGACCCTGCCAGACGGCACCGTCAGAGCTGGGCAGGTTTTGGAAGTTCGTGGGAACCGTGCCATCGTCCAGGTCTTTGAAGGTACCTCTGGTATCGACGTCAAGAAGACCAGAGTCGAGTTCACCGGCCAGAACTTGAAGATCCCTGTCTCGGAAGATATGCTTGGCCGTATCTTTGACGGTTCAGGTCGCCCAATCGACAATGGCCCAAAGGTGCTCGCTGAAGACTACTTGGACATCAATGGCTCCCCAATCAACCCATACGCCAGAATCTACCCAGAGGAAATGATCTCCACCGGTATCTCGGCCATTGACACCATGAACTCCATCGCTAGAGGCCAAAAGATCCCAATCTTTTCTGCCTCTGGTTTACCACACAATGAAATTGCTGCTCAAATCTGTAGACAAGCTGGCTTGGTTAGACCAACAAAGGACGTCCACGATGGTCACGAGGAAAATTTCTCCATCGTGTTTGCTGCTATGGGTGTCAACTTGGAAACATCTAGATTCTTCAAGCAAGATTTCGAAGAAAACGGCTCCTTGGAGAGAACTTCATTGTTCTTGAACTTGGCCAACGATCCAACCATTGAAAGAATCATCACCCCAAGACTGGCCTTGACTACTGCTGAGTACTTGGCCTACCAGACTGAACGTCACGTTTTGACAATCTTGACTGATATGTCCTCATACGCTGATGCCCTAAGAGAAGTTTCTGCTGCCAGAGAAGAAGTCCCAGGTAGAAGAGGTTATCCAGGTTACATGTACACAGATTTGTCCACCATCTACGAAAGAGCTGGTAGAGTTGAGGGCAGAAACGGTTCCATCACCCAAATCCCAATCTTGACCATGCCAAACGATGATATCACCCATCCAATTCCTGATTTGACCGGTTATATCACCGAAGGTCAAATCTCGGTTGACAGACAATTGCATAATAGAGGTGTCTACCCACCAATCAACGTGTTGCCATCCTTGTCCAGATTGATGAAGAGTGCCATTGGTGAAGGTATGACCAGAAAGGACCACGGTGATGTCTCCAACCAGTTGTACGCCAAGTATGCCATTGGTAGAGATGCAGCAGCCATGAAGGCTGTCGTTGGTGAAGAAGCCTTGTCTACTGAAGACAAGTTGTCTTTGGAATTTTTGGAAAAGTTTGAAAAGACCTTTATTTCCCAAGGTGCATACGAAAACAGAACTGTCTTTGAGAGTTTGGACCAAGCTTGGTCTTTGCTAAGAATCTATCCAAAGGAGATGTTGAACAGAATCTCTCCAAAGATCTTGAACGAGTTCTACGACCGTGAAAGAAACGATGATGATTCTGAAGAAGCTGAACAAAAGGATGATGATGAAAACTGATTGATTCTTAAGTTAAATTTCCAACTCTTTTTTACACACACTGAAAAACCAACCAATTAACCAACCAACACCACCCATTTAATTTTATCTACTACATTTTGTTTGAGTTGGGTTGACACCAACCAAAAAAAGAAAACATCCTTTATTCTTAGAAAGTGTTTAATATATTATTATTATTATTATTATTATAATGCTAAAAGCAATCGTATTGTACTACACTTCACTGTCATACATTGGTCCTATACTGTATACTGTATTGAGAGGAGTGTCGAGTGATTTAATTAATGTCTTCTCTGTTTTCTGTTTTCATCTCTTAACATCTCTTGGTTATCAAAAAAAAAAATGAGACAAGAGACCTTTAAGAAAGGATATAAAGGGTAGCAAGTCAGGGTTTATGGGGGTTCTAATCCCTTCCTTTCCCTTCATCTTTTATAACCAATCAACAATCAACAAGTTCCAAAAGTTATCAAACAATGAACCAAATGAACCAAATGAACCAAATGAACAAATTCATCGTCCCAGGAAACTACTCTGGTGTTTCAGTTCCAGAACTCAGAGGTAACTATCCACTAGGCAGCATCAAGTACCGTATTGAAGAATACATGAATGCCTTGAACCAGTCTGAGAATCCAGACATCTTGGCCATCAGGGACTTGAGAATGATTCTCAGCTTCCTTGAACCAATTGAAGCAACCAAGCCATTGAAGATTACCATCTTGACTGTAGCTGCTCGCAAGAGAAGAGCAGCAGAAGCAAGAGCAGCAGCAAAAGCAAAAGCAAAAGCTGCAACTGTAAAGGAGGTTAACAAAGACCAAAAGGTTTTCGTTGATACTCAAAACGTCTTGAAGGAGAACAAAGAGATGTTGAACAACGTCAAGATGAGAAAGCTCAACAATGGACAAAGAAAGAAGGGCAACAAGGCCATCATCAAACAAGATGAGTAATTGGATGATGATGATGATGATGATGATGCACACACACACACACACCTCTAGTTGCTGCGAAGAATGAAAACATCTCTATCAATATTTAATGGTCTCAGAAAACAAGAAAACTACTCAGAAAAGCCAAACCCCTCCCCCCCCAAAAAAAAAAAAAACTCAGAAAACCAGAGAATGGAGACATGCTTACAAACACACTCCTATCCTATCCTATCCTATCTATATTATATACCTATCCTATCTATCTATCCATCTCTACCAAATGCAAGTTGAAGTTCTCGCCCATATTTCTCGTTGTAGCCCTAATTTCGCTGGGAAAAAGAGCAGCACACTCGCACCACTTACAGGCACCACTTACAGGCACAAACACAGGCACAAACACAGCACTCATACAGCACTCGCAGCAGCCCCCCCACACACACCCCCCAGTGGCTTCCAAAGACAGCCTGCCATTGTGTTTCAGCCGTGCGTCTTGCATCACCACATGAAAAACCCAAACAAAGGCACCCTTTCTTTTTTTTTCCCAAAAAAGAAACCCCCTTCAATTTCAGCTTCTTAAACCACAAGAAACACCCAGAAACACTAGAAGAGCATGAGCAATTCAAAGTCAATCAACCACGAGTCGCCTATTAAGCTGGTGCTGATGGGTGGCGCAGGAGTCGGGAAGTCCACGTTTGCCAACCTCGTCTACTCCCGCTTCTTTAGGGAAACATACTATCCGACCCACAAGTCCACGATGCTGCTGTTCGACTTTGTGCCAGAGAGCAAGAAGGCTAAGACCATCCTGGACGAGTATGGCGGACTCGAGGCCAAGCAGCTTGCGTGCAAGGATGGCAACGTGGTGCTGAGCCCAACCATCTTCCAGTCGTACACCCGCAGCGTCACCGATGTGAAGAAGAGAAGAAGCAGCAGCTCCACGGGCTCAAAGAACAAGCTGCTCAAGAACAAGTACTACTCGTACAAGTACACCTCTTCTGCAGCCACAGCGGACACGGACTACATTGAGCCAGAAATATCACCAATTTCAATAGAGCTCATCGACACACCACCATTCAAACCAGACTTGGTTGTCCCCTTCCTGGAAGTGTCACTGTACAGAAACCTGGATAAGGAGGATCTGCACAACTTGGCAAATGAGCCAAGAAGACCAGTCTCCACAAACCCACTGCTTGTTGCCAGTGGTGCCAGTGAAATGGATGGTAATGTCGATGGCTACATCTTTATGTATAGTGCTGTCCCATCTTTCAACCCTCCAGCATACGAGGATGTGATTTCTGATGGTGGCGGTGACGCTGGTGACACTCTCGCTGAGAGTGCCGAACCAAACCTGGACTCAACCTTGTCAAATGAGTCCAACATAAAGAGTTCCAAGTCCAACACTGAGGACTCCTTGACGCTGCTAGAAATCATTAGAGGCGCCATCTTGGACGCATGGAGAGAGTACAGAACATACCAGAAGAAGCGTGAAAAGGGCACAGAAAGCGACGTGTACTCTCTAATCTACGGCATCAAGCAGCTATGGAAGACAAAGTCCATCGAGGATGAGCAGAAAAGACTGAGCGAGCTGAGAAAGATATCGAGCCACCTCGACTCGCTGGACGTTGACCCAAGCTCCCCAGACTCACCACCACCGATCTTGATCGTCTGCACCCATGCAAAGCATCCATACCACAGTCCCAAGCTGATTGAGGATGGCAAGAAGCTCGCCAACGACTGGAAGAGCTCGTTCATACTCGTGGACACAGAGGTTGGCGAGAACATTGAGGAGACGTTTAGTTTGATTATCAGGGAGATCGTCGAGAGGGACAAACTGCAGAAGAAGAGAAAGCTGGTGAAGTAGCGAAATAGAGAAGTAGATTTGATATATTAATAAACAGTTGTAATTTATTCCATGATATATTTAGTATTTAGTACCGGTCACAACGCACTTTAACGCAAATCTACACCGCAAAACAGAGCGAAATCTTCGACAAAAAGCACACCATTAAACTCAGCTCGTCGCAGAGATTCCAGAGCCAACAACTACCACCAGCTGATGAGCCCTTTCCAGAATCCGCCTTTTGTTTACATTCCTTATCGAGCTGCATAAACATGAAACGTTTTTATTGGGAAAAAAATGGGACCCTTTCGTTCTCTTCCAACACTCTTATAGAATCACCACAAGAGTATTCCAGAGCCAATGAGACTGCTAAGAACCCTGCCACTGACGCTGGCTGCGCTCACCAACGCGTTCGTGTACAAGAGATGCACACCCTTCCTGGGCCCTCGAGACGGGGACGACACCACCCCCTTCATCCAAGTCACCAGCGACAAGGACGAGATGTCCGTGCTGATCCTCCGCCTCACAGACCTCCCAGAGACCAATGTGAGCCCACGCGAGTTCACCGACATCCACCTGGTGGACGAGGTGGAGTTCGAGGGCGACCCGCTGCTGGTGTGCACCGATGAGCTCGTGCAGAGTGGCAAGTGCACACAGAAGCAGCTCGGCACCTTCACCCTGAGCACCAGGAAACCAAGGGCCAAGATCGTCAACAAGCACCTGGAAGCCAAGCACTCTGCACTCTACTTTGTCGACGAGGACGGTGTGTACTGCACTTTTGCCTACAGCCCTACAAAGATCTCCTCTCCAGAGACTTATGAGCAGAGATTTGGCAAGCTGTCCGTCAAGATATACAGCCAGATGCAGCTGCTAACCTACCTATTGCCCTTCTTCGCTGTGCTGCTCACCGTCTGTATCATGAAGAAGAACACACTGGGCAAAGACTTGAACTTTGTCAAGGGATCTGTTGTTGTGTTCATCTTTGCCTCTGCTCTGTACCCAGGGATCAAGTGCATCATGTTGCACGTCATGAACGGTGACTTTGACAACTACATCAGTATGTTCAACATTGTTATGGACGGTGCAGAGCTCATTGCCATCAAAGTGATGGTCATTTCGCTGCTCGTGTGTATCGAGATCATCAGAACAGCGAGCCATGGCTACAATGGGATCATCACCGAGCAGTGGACCAGAGGCAAGAGCAACTTCACTTCGCTCGACTACGTGTTCACCATCGCAGTCTTTGTCAAGTATTTCGCAAACTTCATGTTCAGCACCCAGCTGGCCATTCTGGACTGGATCATTTACTTGCTGTTCGCACTGCTCATCTCATCGTTGTACAGAGACTCGAAGGCAACCCTGGGCCAGATCACGGACCTGAGAAAGCACAGAAACTACAGAATCTCAAGATACTACACACTACTAATCCCAGTGATATTCCTCGGTGTGTCACTGTGGTTCAACACAAACCCAGCCAGCGTTGTCGTCTTTATGAAGAAAACCACCTCACACATCAACCCAACAGACCTGATGCTGTTTGAGAAAAGGACCACAAACCAGCTATACCTAAGCTTAGGCTATGCCTACGATCTGATCCTCCCATCGCTGTCCATCGTATACATCTACATCTGGCTCAGAAGAAACAGCGAAACTACACCTGAAGTTGCAGAAACAGCACCATTGATCAAGGCCTTCCAGGACGCCAGGGCCCCAGCCCCAGGTGTCATTGCCAAGGCTGTTGGAAGCGTCACAGACACTGTTAATGATGCTGTTGATGCTGTGACCAACGCTGCTGCTTCGGTTGGTGATGCTGCTGCCGAAGTCACTAATGCTGCTGCCGATGCTGCTACTTCTGCAAAGGCAGATGCTGCCAACTTGGCTTAATATACAAGAGGAATAGTAGATATATATATATATATATATATATAATCTATAAGAGATACCAATAATAAATAGATGTCGATAAAAATATGTATAAGAGTTCATCCCATCACGACTAGATATCCTTTTGATACCCCTCCGTAAGAGCCTCGTCCTCACCATACAAACTCTGCCATCTGTTGAACCCACCAGCCAGAACCCACACGTTCTTGTCATCCAGAAAACCCTCTGACACCGATCTCAGGAACTTCATAGCAGCTGAAGGACCTCTTTGCTGCGACAGGGCACAGTGGAACACTATATCGTCGCTGTCGGCCACAGCAGTAATCAGCTCCTCCATCTTGTCTGCAAGGGATGTTGAAGGGAAGTGTAAAGAATTCATGATGTGACCCTAAAAAAAGTGTATGTTGTCAGCAAAAGTACCAGGAAAGACTTGTAACTAAACATCTTACTCCAACATGGTCATAGTCACGAACATCGACAACAGAGAACACTCCCTTGCCGGTAGATGAGCCATGCGCGAACCAGGTCTTGAGCAGTGCTGGCTGTATATATTTTATGCTGGTGATGGAATATGACATTCCGTTCTTCTGTTCAGTTTCAGTTTTCCACTTGACATATTTTCAGTGGTATTAAATCATCTCGGTATACCTTTTTATTCTGACTAAACTGTTCCAATTCGATTCTCGCTGGAGGAACTAAATAATTATAAAAAGGTGTTGCTTTGTTCTACTCTACTGTATTCTACTGTATTCTACTGTATTCTATTCTATTCTACTGTACTCGACCCGAACTGCATTCTACTCTATACTCACGCTTATATGTCCAAAACACACTAGAACACCAGCTCAAACACCTGGTGCTTTCCATAAACGGTAACCTAAACTCTTCAAACATCGCCAACCTCTACAAAATACCCATCAAAGGCCAAAGCAAACTATGGCACTTCTGGAAATCTCCTCATGATTGGAGTGTGTGGAATCACTGTATTTAAATAACATAGTACAACCCATAGAATAACTAACATATTTTAACTATCTTCACCAAAGATGACATCCTATACAGATAATCAAGGCTATACGCTTGATATAGTCAAACTACCAAAAGCCCACACCATCGATGGGGTTGAATTCCCCGTAGCCTTTGAGGTGAACTACCACGATGAACCTTATGACAAAGAGAAGCTTGAGTCTTTATTGTCACATTTATCCCAAGACGGAACCATCCCTACACTCATCGAGAAGCATGGTGCTCTAGTTCTTCGTAACACAGTTCCAGATTCAGACGATTCTAAAATCAGAAATCTTGGTGACGCAATCAAAGTTGTCGAGGAGGCTAGTGGCAACATCATCTTTGAACAGAATGGCACAGGGGGTGCTAGAGAGCAGGTTGGCCACAACTTGTACGTTGCCAACATCAAAACCCCAGCCGCAAAGAAGACGGGCCAACACAATGAGTTTTCCAGATTCAAGAAATACCCAGTACATATCAACTTCACCATTCCAGACTTCAAAGCAAAAGGTGGTGAAACCCCCTTGGTTCATGGCGCAGAGCTACATGATGCCGTCAAGGAAGCTCTACCGGACTTCTTTGAGAAACTATCCAAGCATGGCATCAAGTACGCCAATGAGGTTTGGGGTGAAGGTGTTGGACACAATGTGTCTTGGAAAGATGAAGTTACGTTTGGCAGAACAATCCAACCACAGGATGATTTGGAAACTCAGAGGGCCAAGGCCTTGAAAATCGCTCATGAAACCGTGTCTTCT
>JAJLVY010000293.1:0-12518 GCA_030570475.1 Liangdongia dendrica
TAACTAATATTGACGAGCAGCTTCTTGACAAGCCTTCAATTGTTGCAAGTAAAAGTCACAGATTTGCATGTTACCGTCGTTCTCACTCAAACATCTGGTGAAGCTTCTGGCGTCAGCGTCACAGGCAGCGGTTTGGGTTTGTTGGGTTTGTTGAGCAGCGTATTGGACTGGAGCAGCTTGCTGCTGAGCTTCAGCTGGGGCAGAGGAGGAGGAACCACCAAACATGGAGGTGATACCGGCACCAATGGTGTGACCGACAGCAGAACCGACAGCGACACCAGCAGCGGTGGAGGCCATTTGGGCAAACATACCTGGTTGTTGTGGGGCAGCTTGTGGTTGAGCGTATTGTTGTTGTGGTGGGGCGTGGGCAGGGGCTGGGGCGTGGGCAGCAGTACCGTAGGATCTGGATTGAGCTGGTGGAGCACGAGCAGCTGGACGGGCGGAACCTCTTGATCTAGCCATTGTGATGATCTATATGTATAAAAGTGTAATGTAGAGTAATTTGTTTAGAACTGTTTGAGATCTAATAGCTTGTCCAAAGCAGCAGAGCGGGAGAAGAGCGGGAGAAATTTGATTTATAGGAAAACTTTACTTCCGGTCCGGGCAGCACAGCGCAGAAAGATGACGTCCGGGTGACAGCGCACTGGAAGCTTCTAGTCATCAAGCATCAAGCATCAAGCATCAAGGAATGTGTCATCTATAGATACCATCCAGTCATTCTACAGTGGCTATATGGGCTGGATGTGGGCCGTAGGCTATACAATGGGTGCCAGCTGTCCGTTAATACACTCTATTCTGGAGTCTATTGGTGCCTTTTCTAATAGAAAGACGATACAAGGAATTCATATATGTATAATAATAATAATAATAATAATAATAATAATAATAATAATAATAATCAGAATTTGCTTTGGAAGATTCCATTGACAAGAGCGATTGAAGCGTTCAGCCCCTGATAAGCAGCAATGACCAAACTTCTTTTGATGGTTGTACAATCTCCAGCAGCATAGACTCCAGGGACATTCGTCTTTTGCTCCTCATTAACCTTGACCAAGCCAAAGTTATCCAATTGAACCCCAAGCGTTGTCAAGATTTCCTTATTGTTAACTTGGAACGGAGCAAACGTGTACAAGACATCCAGTTCGAACACTTGGCCAGAGGCCCCCGTGGTTACAGACTTCAAGTGCTGGCCCTCACCCGCTGCACTCGTGACAACCTCATTAACAATCTTGATCCCTGGTTTGCTCTTGACCTTGTCTAAGAATGCGGAACCCAGAGTGGATATAACGTCTTGTGGGATGAACAACACCAAGTCCTGGCTCCAGTTGTAGACAGTTGGGATGAAATGTTGCAGAACCATTGGGTTGGTCATGTAGATGCCGGTTTTATTTCCAGCGAATTCAGCACCGTGGCAGAAGGGACATGTGAAGCTGGAGTTACCCCAGAACTGCTCAATGTTTGAGATCCCTAATTGTTCAATGTGGTCAAGCACACCAGAGGCAAAGATGATGTTGGTTGCTTCATACTTGTTGTTTGAACCCGTCTCAACGGTGAAAGTAATAGTATTAGGACCAGCAGACCCAGCAGTCCCAGCAGACTCAGCAGAAGTAACAGCAATGACAGTATCGTTGATGTAGGTGACAGTATCGTACTTTGTAATCTGGTCTGTACCAGCTTGTTTAATCTTCAATGGGTTATTACCGTCATTAGTTAGGAAATTGTGGGATTCAGAAGCAAACCTGTTGCATGGTTTCCCAGCATCGATACACAGCACAGTACGGAGTGCTCTTGCGAGTGTGAGTGTAGCTTGTAGACCTGCAGCTGAACCACCGATGACGATAGCGTCGTATAAAGGCATTTTCTTGCTGTGTTTCATCGAAAGGATTATTTAGGTTTTAGTGGGAGTTATGTGTCACTTTAAATAGTACCTTGATAAGAAGAAAGGACAATAATGGTTATCCCGACTAGGAAACTGGAGTTTGAAGCTGTGCTGTTCTAATGTTCTATGTTGGAGCTGTGATTGGTATGTGGTTGCTTTGAGCAAATAAGATGCCTAAAAATAGATCAGAGATAGATTCATTCATTAAGCAATGAGATATAAAAAGATAAATAAACTAGCAAAGGTAGGTAACGACGAGAATAATAATAGCAATAATAACAGCAAAATGGTGGATATCCAGATATCCAGCCCAGATCTTGTAATTGTAGAATTGTAGAATTGTATGTCTCCAATGTTTAATGTCTAATGTGTTATACTAAAACAACAGGTTATTGCTCCTCTATACAACGAACTCTCTGAAAAGTACACACAAGCTGTCTTCTACCAGGTAAAATCTATACATCTACTATATCTATAACCACTAACAAACCATATAGATCAACGGGTCAGAGACCAACGGAAGCAAAGTGATGACAGTTTAGTACTGGTCTTTTAAGGACAAACCAATCCACACAAAGCAAGCACACCCCAAATTCCACACATATATCAGACTGAATGGGATTGTTGGTCGGGATAGATGTTGGTGGTACAAACACAGACAGTGTCCTCCTGGATACAGAAACCAAACATGTCTTGAGCTGGTCAAAACAGTTGACAACCAACAAAGTGTCGCAAGGCATCCAGTCAGCAATCTTGCAACTATTCGAAACAACAGAGTTTGATAAGTCCCAAGTCGTGTCAGTAACCATCGGCACAACACACTTCATCAATGCTATCATAGAAAGAGATCAGGCCAGGGTCGAGAAGATCGCAGTGCTCAGATTATGCGGGCCCTATTCGCAGAATGTGCCTCCCTTTAGTGACATTCCAAAGGATTTGACCCATGTTATTAAAGGGTACGTTGGGCTTGTCAAAGGTGGCGTTCACGTTGATGGTAAGGTGTTCCAGCCAATTGATATACAAGAGATCAAAAGACACGCGCTGGTGATTAAAAAATCGGGTCTCTCTACAGTGGCTGTCACTGGGATCTTTGCTCCAGTGTTCCCAGAACAGGAACAAGAAGTTCAGAGGATTTTGGAGGAAGTGATACCTGGTGTTAGTGTTGTACTCTCCCATGAACTAAGTGGTATTGGCATCCTGGAGCGTGAAAACCTAACCATATTGAACGCTTCAGTGAAAAAGTTTGCAAACAAAATCAACAAGGCTTTTGGAAAAGCTGTTGATGATTCTGGCGTTGATGCTCCAATATTGTTAACCCAAAATGATGGGACTGTGCTAACAATTGAAGAAGCGTTAAGAATCCCAATAAAGACATTTTCATCAGGCACTACAAACTCAATGAGAGGTGCTGCTTTCCTCCTAGACAAGTTTAAAGGCGAGCACGTAATAGTGGTTGATGTTGGTGGTACAACTACTGATATTGGGCTACTGCTTCCAAATGGGTATCCTAGAAAAACATCCTCTTTTTCATTCATCGGTGGTGTCAAGACCAAACTGACAATGCCACAGGTTGAGAGTATTGGCTTAGGTGGTGGTTCGATAGTTCGTGAAGTTGAGGACATTGTCACCATTGGTCCAGACTCGGTGGGTAACGATTTTGCTAAATCTTTAGTTGGAGGCGGTGATATTCCAACCACTTCTGATGTTGCAGTTTCAGATGCCCTAGATTCCCCATCTTCTGAGCCTATATACGCTATTGGCGAAAAGGAGAACGTTAGAGAACAGTTCAGTGACATCTTCAAAAAGAAGTATAAAGACACTCTTGTGGAGATGATCTCCAATGCTATTAATAGAATGAAAACTTCACCTGAAGATATACCAGTGTTGTTGGTTGGTGGTGGTTCGTTCATTTTACCAAATGAAATCCCTGGTACTTCTGAGGTTTGGAGACCCCAGTATTTCCAGGTTGCAAACGCCATTGGTGCTGCTATTGGTAAAATCAGTGCTTCTGCTCAAGCATTTGGGAAGAATGACGAGAAAGAAACAATTTTGAAAAAATTGCAAGTTGAAGCTACACAAAAGGCAATAGATAGTGGCGCAAAGGAGGACTCAATCACTATTGTTGACATAATTTCCGAAGGATTACCATATGTGTTGACCTAAATAAGTTTGAAATCAAAGTCATTGCTGATGTCGATTACTCAAAATTGAAGTTGGTTTCCGCCGCAAGTGCACAGTCCAACTCTAACACAAGTGCAGATGAAATAATAATTAAGGACACTTTAAAAACAAAGCAACCTCAGTTGACAACCTCATACAAAGAGAATAAGCCAAACATAAATAATGAGAAGGAATGGTCACTCTCTAAAATTGATTTGGAATTCTTGAGAATAGGGACATACATTCTAGGTTGTGGTGGCGGTGGTGAACCATACTCCAGTTACTTGGCTTCAGTAAACTTGTTAGATACTGATTCCATTATTAAGGTTATTGATGTTGATGATGCAAATAATACACAGTAAATTGCTGTCGGGTTTGTTGGTTCACCCACTGTGACTAATGAGCGTATTGAAGGGTCTGAAATCAAGACAGCTTATGATCTGTTAAACCTGAAAACTGGAGTTGACACAGTAATGTCGTTAGAGATTGGTGTATCTAATGGGTTTAGAGCCATTGTTATTGCGGCAGAACTGGGGGTTAGAGTTCTAGATGCTGATTTGATGGGAAGAGCATATCCAATGATTTGGCAAATCACTCCAGTGGTTCTTTCTGATGATCCAGTCTACTCTCCTTGCGCTTTCAGTGATGGAAATGGTAATGACATATTGGTTTCAAGAACTAAAGATAACAAAGACGCGGAAGATATAGTGAGAAGTGTTACAAGCCAACTTGGTTCTTCTGTGGGAATGGTCACTGCTATTAAGAACATTAAAGAAAATACCATTAGAAACAGTATTTCGTTAGCATGGAGAATTGGCAGAGCCGTATGTATTGCTAGAGAACAGAGTGTTGTCGATGATATTGCAACTCATATCATAAAGTCTGTTGCGCCAACACAAGCAAAACAACTCTTTAAAGGTAAAATTATTGGGGTTGAAAAGACCCTTAGAAAAGGATACACATTTGGAGAGGTTATTATCAATGATGGTGAGAAGACATTGAGAATTCCATTCCAGAATGAAAATATTCTTGCCGAGATTGATGGGCAAGTTGTTGCTTCTGTACCAGATCTCATCAGTGTTGTTGATGCTGATTCTGGAGAGGCTGTTGGTACTCCCGATTACAAGTATGGTTTGATGGTTTTCGTGATTGTTATTTCTCCAAGTGATTTATGGACAGATACCCCAAAAGGTTTAGAAATTGGTGGACCACAAGCATTTGGTTTAACCGATGTGGACTATAAACCAACTGGGAATTATGTCAAACCACAAGGTGTTATTGAAGAGTACTACAATGAACAATAAAGAAGAACCCAAACATGCCTGTATACTGAAACTACCTTTAAACTAAATGTATGTGATATAAAATTGTCCTGATAAAGAAAACCATTAACGAGCGAAAAGAAATGTAATTAGACATTTTCGTGTGCCTTTTCATCAAAATCTTCACTTCTCAAGGAGAAATCATCATCACTATCAAATAATTGGTCCAAAAGCACACTTGGTGGTCTTGAAGGTGTTTTCTTATACGAAACTGGTGAGTATTGTGCATTTGAGTTTGGTGTACCAGAATAGGCTGTTATTGGAGAATCTATTGGGGTAGTGCTGTTACTCAAATAACTGACATTACCACCATTCAACTGAGGCATAGCCAACATTTCTGTTGGGGAAATAAACAAAGAGTTTCTCGAGTTGTTACCCATTAAAGCTGTTCTCAAAGTTCTGCCACTTGGTGTAATCAAGTGTTCCATAGATTTTTGAGACCCTAGAGCATTCACTGTGGTACCAGAACTGAAAGTGTGCATAGAGATGGTGCTTTGTTTCTTGGACAACTTTGGAACACCAGATGGGCCAGCAGGACTAGTATCTGAATGGAAAAGACTTGGGTCATAGTTGAAATTGTCTTGAGGGTTCTGAGTTTTGGAGCTGTGCTTTGCACTTCTAGCAGCACTGCATTTTAACAAAGCTCCAGTGAAGACAGTCAGCAAAAACACAAACCCCAATGCTGCACCAAATACAATAAAGACAGTACCATTTGTAACAGTTGGCTTATAAATCTTTGGGTTATATTCGGTTGGAACAACTGGTGTGAAAGTAACAGTGTAACTGCTTGTTACGGAAACCTTAGGCAAATTCAACAATCCTGAACTCGTGGAAGCAGCCTTGTTATTTACACTTGATATAGAAGTAAGCTCGCTTTTTGAAGTAGTAGTGGTACCACTTTGTTTGGAAGAAATTAAAGCCACCTTACTCGAAGATGAAGGAGATGCAGAGTTTGAACTTATAGTGATTGTTGATTTGTTTTCTTTAGTTTTTGAAACAGAGGAGCTCTCATTTGCTGTTGAACCTGCTTTGATTGTTGTTGTTGTAGAAGATAAAGAGCTGTCATCTGCAGCAGTCGCGACAGCCAGAGAAAGCAGTAATAGATTAAATAGTTTCATAGTGAGTGTGATATTGTATAAAGTATAAGTTTCTGATCTGAAATCACAAATAGTTGGACCGGCTAATAAGCGTAAAAGGGAAAGCGAAAGAATAAAACCTGTTGGTAATGAAAATAAATGAGTGACTGATTGATGTGAAACGAATGAATAACAACTATTGAACGAAGGATGCCTCTAGTGACTTTTTGTCAGTATGAGAATAAATAAACAAGTTGATGAAAGAACAAAAAAACACAACAACAGAACATAGGAACCATTTGTATTTTTTCTCAACAAAGAACCCTTTTGAGATAGCAGGTGAACTGTAGGAGCGTGTTGCAGGTATCAGCCCTTTAAGAAGATCGTGAAGGGTATATCTCACGTCTAACTGCTTTCCGACACATCATTGACACACAATTCAGTAATTCAGATTGTATTTCAGGAGTGATTGATGCAACTTTATGCACAAAATGACGCGCAGTGAGAAAAATTCGACGCGTTTGACAACCAGGAGAAAGCGTATAGGATTTGGTCTATTTATATTAACCAATTGTATAGTAAAAATGAAAAATGAACAAGCAGATCACTTAGGGCATCAGCCAGAAGCTATCGGTGATTTACAATTAATTATTTCTTATTTATTATAGTTGATAGTGACAAATCCACTTGGGGTAATTTACGAGGGCTTATTCGACCGGCTCTCGATTACAACTTCATAATGTAATAAAACTTTTATAATATATCCAATTAGAATCTCCAGTTCTCATCTGCAGATTCGATAGCCCACTTGAACTTGTCTCTTAATGTCTTTGTAAGCACCTTTTCGATTGGAACATCAAATTTCTTGCAAAACATGACCGATAGTCTTGGATCGATATAGTTGATCTTTGATGTACTTAGTGCAACTTGGGAGTTATCATCTTTATCTTTCATTTGTAGTGTTGTGTTTGCAATTCTTTGCTCTAGTTTCTCGACTTGAGATTTCAACTTTTCCACAGTTACACTACCATTCTTAATTGCTGGCTTACCAGTTTTTAATTCTTTGGCGTATTCTTTTTCCAAAGCATCAACCTTAGCCAATGCTTCCTTCAATTCTGATTGAGGTAGCGGCTTTTCACCATTCTCAACCTTCTTTTCATTATCTCTTTTAAATTTCTTTTCAGCCTTGTCACGTTCTCTTTCCAAGACATACTTGTGAATTTCCATTTCTTCTTCTTTCGTCAAATCTTCCAATTCCTCGAAGTATTTTGGTTCCTTTTTGAGAATTTTGTTATCCAATTGGAGCATAACCCTTTTGCATCTAATCTTTTGCCAAATCATTTCTTTAATACGGTCTTGAATTTTTTGCATACTAGCTTCATGTCCTTTACCAACAGTCCTTTGATGGTTACATAGAATGGCAACGGTTCTATTAGCAGCATTGAATTTGACAACCTTTTCAGCAGGGGTACCTTCATTTGGAATCAAATCCAACTGGTCCTGCATTGTCTTGGAAGCATTATAAGTACGGAAAACTTTAGCAGTCAAACCTGGCATGTACGTTTGAAAATGCTTGTTCAAGATTGAAGGATTCAATCTATCAAACAAATCATCACCTGGTTTTTTAGGAGATTTTTTGAAGATTTTCAAATTTTTGAAAACTTGAGCATCCACTTCAACTTCTTGGTAAAATCTAATAGAGTCCTTACCCAAAAAGTCAAAAATGACTGTATTTGGTGGGGATAATGTGATGTGTTCATATCTTAGAGAACAACAACCAACTGTGTCAGCTTCATCATCTGACTTTTCACCACCAGCTCTAAGTGCAAAGACATCAATCAAGTATGTGGCAACAGCGATTTGACGGTTTAACATCAGTGAATCCTTCAACATTTTTCTATAGTCCTTTCTAACAGCTTCGATATGATTTTTCAATTCTCTAGCCTTTTCAAACTTTTTAAAATCACTCATACCTTTAAGGGAAGAGTTTGCAGCGAAACGAACATATTTCACAGAGTTTGAAATGTTTTCTCTCCACATAGCCAACCAAGAGACAGTATTGTCATGTCTAATTTCACCCCATTCATGTCCCTTTGGTGGTTCTGGGACTTTAGCTTCTTTACCCAAGTTCAAAATAACGTTTTCTGGTTGAACACGTCTTTTTAGTTTCCCAGTTTTTGGGTGAGCACCACGACCTCTAAACAAACCTGGAGGTTCGATTCTAAAGTTACCAATTTGTTCTTTTCTGCCATCCAAGTAACAGATTTTGTATGGTTCTTCTAGCAGCACCTTTTCATCCTTCTCAGCCTTCTTTTGAGCTTTTGTCATATTCTTTTTGTCTTCCTTTTTCAATTCAAAATATTGAAACATCTTTGTAAAGTCACACTTCTCAAAATTTTTGATAGTGACGTTACACCCACCACTTTCCTTTAACACCTCCAAGAAATCATTGAAAAAGTTCTTTTGGAAAACAGGGTTTTTACCATGATCAGTTTCTAGCAAAGCAGCATAAAACCCAGCAACTTCTTCAGCAGCTGGTGGCAAGTCAACAGGTTTACCATCGTAGTACATTTTGACATGAGAAGGCAGAGGTTCATACTCTGGTGGAAAGATGACACCATTGTGCGCTAAAGTGGTCCACTTGATTGAATCATCTTCATCCTTTTGGTTTTCCCACCATTTATAAATTTCTTCATCCTCTTTTGGAGTTTCTTTCTTTGGAGGTTTTGGGGTCTTTGGAGTTGATTCCTTCTTTTGTTTAACAGGGACAACAGACTCAGACTTCTTCTTAGAACCATTTTTATCTTTATCGTTCTTATGAGAGCTGTCCTTTGTTGATGATTTTTTAGAAGAACCTTCAGTCTTCAGTTTCTTTGACTTTTTAGCAGAAGATGAAGATGACGACGACTTACGCTTCTTGTTGATTGGTTCCTCTGAATCAGAAAGAGATGTATTTGAAGTGGATGATGATCTGTTTGTTTGTGACAGTGGCACATCGTCATCGTCAATGTCTTCTTTTTTCAATGTTGGTTCTAAAGAATTGTTAGTTTATTAGTCTTGACACATAAAGCCAAGTTCATAAAAAAAGAACATGTCTTGGGATGAAATTATACTCTTTCTGCGTACCAGAACCACGTCGTCTTCACTATCTGAACTCATTGTACGTGTATGTTCTGGGATAATGGAGTATAATAGATTTTAAATGTTCAATTGATCAATCAGTAAACAAACCCTTGAATTCAATTTGTGTTCAGTTTAGGCCAAAAAAAAGCGCGTCTTCTCTTTTTACTTAGGAAACCAACCAAAACTTCACAATTGATTGCTGAAATAAATGTGTTGTATAACTATGCTGATGCTTCTTGATGTGGGGAGTATCGATACCTTCTTTGATATACCAGAGGAAGCCCAGTTCAAGTGGAAGTCCAGGTCGAAGTCGAAACAGTAAACAATCCAATCAATTCTAGTTTCCAAATTCCAAAAAGATGTAAGAAAAACTCCCATCAAAAATTTTACCTTTTTTTTTAGAAAAATTAAAGTCACGTGAAAACATCAACATAAACACGTGATTCGGATTTCGCATAGATTATATAATGGAATAGGGTTGGTTAGGGTTAGTATCGTATTATGAGCGAGAGAGAGGAGAGAGTGTGTGTGTGTGCGTGTGTGTGTCTGGGTGTCTGTGGACCGTGGACTGTGTGTGGACTGTACTTAACGGTGTATACTATATCACCCTCAAGGGCCCTGGTATATATCTATGCCCATGGTTTGTTTCCAATGGATTGGGATGACGGTATTGCGTATTACTAGTGCTACTGGATAGACATTCGTGTTTATCATTGTCGCCTATCTCATCGAACATCACAGCACCCAAGTAGAATTACACCCACATGTAACTTCTCTATCTTTTGTGAAGTCCTTTGTTCTGTTTATATCTATTGTTTTGTCAGTACATTTTTTGTGAGGAAGAGCCAATTGCCTAAAAGCTGCACTGGACTGCATAATTGAGATGTGTGATGGTGTTGTTTACAAATGAATTCTATTTCCATTTGGATCAACAGAGATACAGAGAACGAGAAAGTCAAAAAGAAAGGCAGTCAAAAAGAGAAGACTATAAGTTGTTTAGAGAGATGTAGATTGTAGTGCTTGATCTTGAATTTATAGAGTTTTGTGTTCTTGGTATTTCTTTATATTCATGTGCAGATTAGTTACACTACACAACGATCCGTATGAATATTGATCAGCACATACACACATACACACATACACAACCCCAAACAGACACTGCCTGTCGAGCCTCTATTTACTATTTATCTTAAACTGTTTTCGTCTTTCCATCGAGAGGAAATCTCATCGCTTTCACTCAAAATTTTTATTGTTTTTATTTACAAATTTCCCAATCCGGACAGACATTTCGAGTGAAACCAAAACAAAAACCCACAAAGCACAGTATTTATTTATTTATATACATTTACATTCTTCCTTACTTTATCCCCCCTACTATCTAGCACAGTGTCTGTTTTAGCCTGATCTAGTCCCAGTCGTGTCCACCGCCTTTCCTTCTTGTTTCTGCTTCCAAATCTGAAGGGTCCTGTGACAGTTGTTTTCATATAAACAAACATTCACACATTCGTACATTCTTTTTGTGGTGCTGGGTCGATTAAAAATAATAAAAACAAAACATTATAGAGCCAGAAAGAGACGAAGCGAGAGAGATACTCAATTCACCTATCATTCCAATCAGTCATTCAACACAACACAACACAGTTGAATCACATTACAATCACACATTTCAACTCTTTTCAGTCTTTTCATCATGGCATCAGTGAGAGGTCAACCTTTACAAGCTCTTGGTGCAAGAGAGCTAAACGCCAGAGGAAGACTGGCAAATGAGCAACAACTCACACCATTGAAGTCTACAAGAAGACTCGACATGGAAAACTACGGTGCCCAAGAAAAGTTACAACAACAACTGCATCACCAACAACAACAACAACAACAACAACTGCCAGTCAAGGAGAAGCCAGCAAAGAAGAAGAAGGAAAAATTATCTGCGCTATGCAAAACCCCACCATCTTTGATCAAGACAAGAAATGGTAAGGACTACAAGAGAGGGCTGTTTTTGGGTGAAGGTGGTTTCGCTAGATGCTTTCAAATGAGAGATAATAGTGGTGAAGTGTTTGCTGCTAAAACAGTCGCTAAAGCTTCCATCAAAAATGACAAAACAAAAACCAAGTTGTTATCAGAAATTAAGATTCACAAATCAATGGCTCACCCAAACATTGTCAAATTCGTTGATTGTTTTGAAGATGATGTCAATGTTTACATTTTATTAGAAATATGTCCAAACCATTCTTTGATGGACTTGTTGAAAAAGAGAAAAGTCCTAACAGAACCTGAAGTCAGATTCTTCATGACTCAAATCATTGGTGGTGTGAGATACATGCACACAAGAAGAGTTATACATAGAGATTTGAAATTGGGTAACATTTTTTTCGATCCAGACATGAACTTAAAGATTGGTGATTTCGGTTTAGCTGCTGTATTACATGCTGATAAAGATCGTAAGTACACCATTTGTGGTACCCCAAATTACATTGCACCAGAAGTATTGACAGGTAAGACCACTGGCCACAGTTATGAAGTTGATATCTGGTCAATTGGTGTGATGATCTATGCCTTATTGATTGGTAAACCACCATTCCAATCTAAGGACGTTTCGTTGATTTACGAAAGAATCAAGAATAATGAATATGGCTTTCCAGAAGACAAGTCAATATCTGAAGAAGCAAAAGTTTTAATCAAAGATATTTTGACGACAAACCCTTTGAAAAGACCAACTTTAGATGAGATCTTGGACTATGATTTCTTTAAAGGTCCTTTCCCAGAAAAGATCACTGTTGAAACTTTGGTTTCTACTCCTGATTACAGTGACCTGGATAGCACTCAATCACAGATCAATTTCATCAACGCAAAGAGAAACGCTGGTTTGATTCATTCATCACAAAAGAATCCAGTTGAAATTTTGAGAACAGATTTGGAATCTGAAAAGCCAAAGACAATACTTCCACAATCATTGTCACC
>JAJLVY010000294.1:0-12418 GCA_030570475.1 Liangdongia dendrica
TCCTCATCATCATCATCCTCATCCTCATCATCCTCATCCTCATCATCATCATCATCATCATCATCATCATCGCTGTCTTCTTCTGCCGTGATTTCTGTATGATCATTCATGTTAGCGTATTCAAAAACACCAGACTCATCATCATCTTCGGAATCACTGACACCATCAGTGACATATTCATCATGTTCGTCTTGTGAATCAAACTGCTCATCTAAAATCCCACCCTCACTCTCTGGACCCAAGGTTTCATGCCATCCATTAGCGAAAGTATACAAACAAGAAATTTCCCTTGATGGAGACATACTGTGCGCCATTTGGTTTCGGAACTTGTTACGTAAATTTGAGCATTCCACTTTATGTCGATCCATAACCTTGTTTGCACTCTTAAATTCATCACTGCGCCGCACAACTTTACCAGACCCTTTGCCCGTCCCTGCTAATTTTGATGTTTTCTTTGCTATCTCAACCTTGTCATGTCTATATGAATCATCATTCATCAATTTCAACACTTCGTTGGCACTGACAATCACAACCAATGCATTCTGAGAAGCAGCAATGTTAGCGGCAGTTGTCTTTGTGAGATGAGACTGCTCCTCGTACTTGTTGCAAACCTGTTGCAAGACAACGCTGTAGTCCCGCATCAGGTCGACAGCACTGTCGTCCAACTGTAGGATCAAGTACTCGAGCACTTTGAGACACTTGTGGATGATCCTCCACTCGTAGCCGCTGTTGACATATTTAACAGCTATTGAATAAAAGCTGTCCTGTTTGTCACTGCCAACTTTCATGTAGTTCGATATTCTCTTGAAGACGATGTTGATAACTTGTTCACCAGCTCCCAAATCAAAGTAGTGCTTGATTTTGGATAGCTGCCCAGCAGAAGGCCCCCAGGCATCGTTTGTTGTAGCGTCCCTGATGGCCTGCTCCACTTCTGATCCGCTGGAAAATAATGTATTCTGTGCGCTTCTGGCGACATTGTGAACACTGAAGCAGAGTTTATCAAGCATAGCGACTGCTGTTAACTGTTAACTGTTAATAGTGTGTAGTGCTTCTTCTTGGTTTTTCGATGAGATGAATAGCAAGTTTAAAGTAAATAATTCTTACATCGGGTATTCTGGAGGGACCACAGCAACACTGTTTGACCCCAGAAGCAGTAGTGACACATCAGTGATGTCCCCATTGACCATTGACCATTGACAACAACGGCACACCGCAGACTCAACCAAGAACCCAGAGATCAGAATCAGGTTGCAAATCATCACCATCCAGAATAATGAGGGACCTGTGACACTTGCATATTACTACAGTATGGATATGGATATGAACCACAAGCTTCAACTGGCACAACCTCTAAAGACACAACTCATTCATTAGACTGAAGGCACAGCTATATATTCAATCATCAAATATGAATATATTAGTTGCTGATAGCAGATATTACATCCACTTCCATTGTTGTCTTGACGCACCACCAAGTATAAACACAGAGGTGTGATCGAATTTCATTCAAATGGCTTAGCACTTGATTAATACCCCAAGTTCCAACCCCTTATTATTCCCACAACGAGAGTCAAATATCTGTACCAAATATCAAAGAGATACTCATTCAAGAGATACTCATTCAAGAGATACTCATTCAAGAGATACTCATTCAAGAGATGTCCAACTTCACAACCAACGACTCGGCTTTGCTGTACACAATCTATGAAGTGTTGAAAGAGACATATCCTTCTTCGGATCTTTCTGCAACCAGATACATCACTATTGATATCTCCAATAATAGAATCACTGTCAATGACAACTACACGCTTGAGGAACAACAACACATCATCAATGACAAGCTTTCCCAATTATCTTTCAAGAACATGAAAGACGCAACCCCTGAATTGATCGCCATTAATAAAATGTCTTTTGTCAGAGCTGGCGATTCCTGTTTAGTCTTGAATCGTTTTGGAAACCACCTCTTGGGTGAAGAAAGTCGCCTCGATAAAGAAACCATCTTCAAGACCCAGGATGAGTTGGTTTCAAAATTGGTGTTCCAGCAAGGAAAAGACTACAGCGACCCCTTGGCAAATTTACTGTCACATACAACACCTCCACCAGCATCGTTTTCTTTGGTGAGATTGCCATATGTGAAACCACAGGAAGTTTACTTTCTTCGTGTCACAACCCCATTCACTGCAATCAATCAGTACACAAACCAAGAGTTTTTTGAACTGCTGTTCCCAGGTCAAGATGTGAAAGTGCTGTTTGCTTCGAGTCGTCACAAAACCATCAAATCTCAAGACTCAAAATTACCATCATTGGGTCTCCAAGCAATCATTTCCTCAACGAGTCCAAAGTTCGATGAGACAGCTCTTGGTGTTCAACATGTCAAGATTAATGGACTCACTGTTAATTATGAGGTACTCAACTCTCAGTTAAATAAAAGCGCAAACATTAAAGTTGCAGAGTCTGTCAACTTGTTTTAATGTTATTAATAGTTAGATTTGTGCAGCAATGCCGTAAATAATAATAATAAAATAATAATAATAATCAACTTTACAACTACATCAAAAGAATTTTATAAATGACAACAGTAACAAGCAATCATGCTTGATCATACAACATTTATTTCAGTATCTTGTCTTGTGTTTTGTTTGGTTAAATCAATAATATTCAATTGATTTACAATTCACCAGACTTGGCAACGATCAATTCAGTCTTGGTAGCACCAGAGTTGGAACCCAAAGTTTCGATCTTCTTGACGACATCGAAACCTTCAACAACTTCACCAAAGACAACGTGCTTACCATCCAACCATGGGCATGGGACAGTGGTGATGAAAAATTGGGAACCGTTGGTGTTTGGACCAGCGTTGGCCATGGACAACAAACCTGGATTGGTGTGCTTCTTGACAAAGTTTTCATCTGGGAAACGAGAACCGTAGATGGACTTACCACCAGTACCGTTACGGTTGGTGAAGTCACCACCTTGCAACATGAAAGATGGGATAACTCTGTGGAATGGAGAACCAGCGTAACCGAAGCCCTTTTCACCAGTAGCTAGAGCTCTGAAGTTTTCAGCAGTCTTTGGAACAACATCGTTGTATAGCTTGAAGGTAATTCTACCCAATGGTTGACCTAGCAATAGAATGTTAGTATATATGGCTATTTCAAGAATGCAAAAAAGTTGACACAATTCAAACAATAGCAGATCCTTCTTCCATAATTGTCATTAATCAACTCATTGCTGTGCAAACATCTGTTCATTTCTTGTATACAAATTGCGGATTCAATCCTTAAAAAAATTGCTGACAACGTTTTCAAGTTTTAACCCTTATTATAAATTAAACTTGTTGGGTGGCGAGAAATGAATGACAATGCTGACAAGAAAGCAAAGAAAGAAACGTGGTGAAAATTGCGCAAACTGGTGACCCAATTGAGACTCAATAGCTATGCCGCTGGTAGATACATACCGTCAGAGGTAACGTCGAAGTAAACTTGAGACATCTTTATAGTAATTTCGTGAAGATTGAAAGTAATCTGGTTTCAAGATTTGTAAAAGGATCAGTTTTGAATTGACTTGGAATTTTCTCGACGTTCGAAAAAAAAAAAAAAAACACAGACGTGGCGGAACCACAAATGACTTCCGGTTAGTCGAATTCAATTCCGGTTTATGAGATACATCATTACGCATGTACATGCATTACAGTTATATGTGTTTGTTTGTTTGTTGAACAGGAACAGATGGCCATCTCAGACAAGCTATGGATATCAATCACTCATGTTTCAGAAGATCAAACTAAACTTTGGTGCTTTACTTTACATAGAAGAAAACGGTTAGCTGCAACCAACAGTATTGCCATTGCGGTTTTTAGTGTGTACCTAGACCAATGAACCAATGAACCAATGAACCAATGACTTACAAAACCACTATTCAATGTATAAAAAAAATTGATGTAATAAGACTTACAGAACTTTTCAAAAGTATGTAAATAATGTAAATAGATAGCGACTAAAGATTTGATACAGTGATGTCTGGTGGAAGCAACGGCCAACACAAGTCCTGCTTGGTGTGCAATCATGGTAATTGCAAGAAGAGACACATAGTGGAGAAACATTTCAAGTTAATAAAAGAAAGGGAGAACCCATCAATTGAGATATGATAATTAAGTACTGTTTATTGGGGCTATTTACCTATATGGTAGTCTTTAGAGAGCGCAATGAATAATCGAAGTTGCCAAAATATGACCAATCAGATATAATGATAGAGTTGGTATGGGGTTCAAGTCGAAGAGGGTGATAATGGTGAACGAGCGTTTGTAATAGCGAAACTTATATCGAGTAATTTCGTTGGTCTACTAGGGCACTGCTCATCTTCTGTAAAATGTTTCTTGGTAGCATGCTTTGGTGATTGAATCTTGATAGAGGGTGGTAAGTGTGGTAAACTGATGCTTAATCTTAACATGTTGCATCAAAGAAAATGAAGTTCAAATTATAAAAATACGGCAGGTATTATAGTTTATATAGTATACTTAAACCCGCAAATATCACACGGTTACCAGTCACCTAATTTATATGTTCAAGCTTATCATGCATGAAACCTGAAAACAGCTACAAATGTATGCATGTAAACATATAAAAAACCATGTATAAATCTATGTGGAATAATCATAAAGTCATAACTATAAAACCCTCTTTTTTTTCTAACCATTTCATCAAAAATCCTTAAATACCACCATTAACATAAACAAAAATAATAGAGAAATAATGCACGTGCAAGACAACAACAACATGAATAAATAAACAAATACAAGTGAAAACAAACAAACAGATTTTAGTGATTTCCCTTGAAAGCACTCTTGATCATATCATAATATTGGGACAAAATGGACTTTTTCACATTTTCAGCCTCAATGATAAGTTTGTCAGCCTCGATGATAAACTTGTCAGTTTCCTTAACCAGTTCGGTCTTGACCTGTTCTAAAGACTTATCAACAGTCTTGACAACTTTGTCCAAAGAACCCGACAGCTCATCGACAATCTCGTTTCTCTTTTGCCATTTTTCGTTAAAAATAGTCAAGACGGAATCAAACCCAGCTTTACCCTTTTGGGCATTGTCTCTAAAGGTTTGCACAGACCAGTCTTCAAGTTTGTTGCAAATTCTTTGCAGAGGGAAATTAGCCGTCATCTGGGCCTGTTGATTAAAGATGGTTTTGTTTGGGTTCTTTTCATCTGGGGTATAAACAACAGTTTCGTAAACTTTTAGTAAAGTATTCCAAGTCAAATTGACACTTCTCAGAGTTAGAGTCTTGGCATCCAAATCGACAACGGAAACTTCACGAACCATACTAATATTTGTACCACCAATTATCATCATTAACCAGTTTGGAACATTTTGCTTACAAGTGATCAATCTCTCGGTAGTTAAAACTTTTTGGGACGGATCAAGCTCACGTCTAAGCACATCAACGGCAACCACATGTGTAGATATCTCGTTTGGGTACTTGTGCCAGTTTGCGGCGGTGACTTGCTCCCATGGGTATTCAAACTCGCAAGTATTCTCAAAGATCTTCATTATGGTATTACTTCCTTTAAAGAAAACAAAGAAATGGTGGAATATTCGGTTCTGCACTTTTGCTTTTATACCTTGCCGAAAAGAAAAGAAAAAAAAAATTCATCACGACTTCCTAATTGGGCGAATTACCCAATTAAGTAATTTTGATATGTGAAGAGGCTGCGTGTGAAAGTGTAGAAGATTGAAAAGGATTGGGATTGTGTTCTTTTCCAACCATGCTGTGTTATATTGCTTGCTCTTCTTATCTTGATTGGTATTGACCATTATTTGTTCTTTTTCTTTTCTTTTGTAATGATAATGATATGATAATAAAGAGCAAAAAATGTGTCAAACCTTAAAGTTGGTTTAGGAAAGTTGATAAACTGTTGATACGATATGGAATCTTTTTTTTATATATAACGATAACGTTTATTATAGGTGGAAATTGTATAAATAATAAATGCAATGAATTATAAATCAATTGATTAAACCTTTTTAAATTCCTGAACAACTGCAAACTTTTGAAATCTGCTATCTCCAGGAGTGAAATCTTGTCTTTGGCTAATGAAATTGTACCCTCTTGGCTTGAATGTGACATTACAATAGTTTAACCAAATATTACCAGAAGTGTATGGGTTTTTGTAACTTTTCGAGTTTTTCAAGTACTCTCTTGTAGTTTGTTGTGTTAATGCAAAAAAAATATGGTATCCAAGTAATGCCAATGGATACAGCAATGCCAAATTCCCATAAATTGCATTGAAAAACGTCATTGGAATATGGTTCAATGTGTGATGGAAATTCAAATGATGCTGTTTTTGATATGTAAATAAATGATAATATGCCAATATGGAAAAGTAAACTGTGGATACCACAGCACTCACCAAGAATATGTAAAAATACCTATAATTTCGCTCACCAACACAGTTGTTCAACCAAAGACAATGATGATCATGAATAGTAATGCACTGGTCGCACCTTGAACAGTGGAAGGTTCTTGGGGCCCTCCAGTCGCGACATGTCTGGCAGTACTTCACTTCAACTGATCTGTCCCTATATGAAGGTAATGAAATGGTATTAAGGTATTCTTCTGGAAGATAGTATGGATCTTGTGTTAGATGAATATTTCTTGGGAGGGCCTTAAAGATTGTTAATACTAAACTTTAGACAAAAACCATACAAAAAATGTCATACACCTGGATCGGAAGTTGAAGCTCTGATAAATGATGCTATGCAAACTAACCAAACATATAGAAATGTTATCACAGCACCTGGAGATATATTATGCCATGTCCAAGAAGCACTTAAAAACACACAGTGTTAATATAACAGTATAACTAAACTTTAGAATTTTGACTTACTCAAATATACAGAACAACACACCTGGCAGCACAACAAGACCCGCTGTTAAAAGTGACCTAGGCCTCTGCTTAGTGATCCTGAACCTGCCTCCAAGCAAAAAAAGTATCCCAGAACTGTTCCAGGCATGGTAGTTCTTGTGTACTGGAAGGGACGAGTCTTGTTTTAAAGGGTCTGTAATCAACCACCGAAGAATTCTCTTGAGTGTTGTGTTCTCCACGGTATCGTGCTCTTGGTATCGTCTTCCAATAGTCCTTTGCTTCCTTCGTATCAGCACCATTATGCTATTTGAGTGCTTTCCTTCTGATATGTTGTAATTAATAATTCTTTGATGTTGATGTTGATGTTGATATTGATTTTGTCTGTTTGTATGAGAATTTAAAAAATATTTCAAACAGAAACACAAGGAATAAAACACACCAGAAAAGGAATGTTCAGAAGCTGTTTAAAAAGAAATCTAACGAGCACCAGACTGTTTGCTACTGGAGTACAGACTACAGGTAAAGAATCAGCTGGTTCAAATGCTTGGAAGTACGTGCTAGGAGCCTCTGCTGGTGTGCTTGTAACTGGATCCTTGGTTTACGTGAGCATGGATTACTACTGCTCACAATACCAAACAATCACGACGAAATGGCAATTCAGGGCCCAGTTCTATACGAACCTGGGTGTGTTGTTCCAGGAGGCCTTTGATGATCCCGAGGGCGCTGTTCTTGCGCTGAATAAGAGTTTAAAGATTGTGGGTGAGCAACAGGGTCATGCGGTTGATAAGACACAAGGGAGCCAGAAGAAAGGGAAGTTCAAGTTGTTGCCTCCAAATGAAGTTACTAAGAAGCCTAAAGATTGGCAAAACACGTATCTGGATGTTGTGATGCGACTTGCATTGGCAAAGTTTGAGATGGGCGACTTGGATAATGCAAACATTTTGGCACTTTACTCACTAAGAATCCCAATTGACATTGGTTCGGTAGACTTGAGATCAGAGACGTTGAGATTGGTGGCCAAGATTTATTACACCAAGTACAATGACCTAAGGGTGTCTGAAAACTATTTGATTGACTGTTTGAAATACAATGAGTACAAGAAGGATGTTTACTTTGCGATGCACGGATCCTATTTATTACGCGACGACTCGCCATTAGACGATGAAGTTTTCGAAACTTTGGTGTCTCTAGCTATGCTGTATTCGAGAACTGGCAAGTATACGGCCTCGTTAGATGTGTTGAACAATGTGTTGAAGATTTCAGGCAATGAAAAGAATTATGATCCAAAGACGACACCAAAGAAGCAAGCGTTAGTGAAGGAGCGTATTGGTGAAGTGTACTTGGGCCGTGAGAACTATAGTGATGCTATTGTTGAATTTAACGATGCATTAAGTGGCACTGGTATCGGTGATGATTTAAAGAAGGAGATTTTGACATATTTACGGATTGCATATCAAAAGAGTGGTGAGCAAATTCAAGCGGACCAGATTGGAGATATTTTGGATACAATAAAGGCGGAGGATGATGCGGCTCAGAAATACTATATTTTGAAGTTCTTATTCCTGACTGATATTGACGAATGATTTTATGACTACAGGCTTCTGTATATATTTATAATAATGAATGCTTCTTTTTAAAGACAAGTTCAATTCTAAACAACTCTGTATGTAAAATATATCGAAAAAATAAAAATAATGAAAATAATAAAATAATAATAAAAAAATACCCATTAACACTATATGCATACTATACTTCTGCTTTTGTTTTCTCCCTTTTATTGAATTGATTTTTTGTGGTTTCTGATTCTGTTCATTTGAAATTAGAACCCAAGAACCATCCACCTGAATCATCCTGATCATCACTGTCATCAGGACCATACAAGTTTAGTCCAAACTTGTTTGGTTTCCCACCATACAAATTAATCTTGTACTTGTTGTTATTGTTATTCTCAGTGGTGGTGACTGTAGTAGCACTCTTTGGTTTTGAGAATGTGAATGCCGGCATGCTACTATCCTCAAACGACAACCAGTTCCCATCCACATTCTTGTTAGACTGCACGGGCTCAGGCTCGGGAGTTGTGTGCTCACGGTGGTACTGGTTCAGAGACTCCTCAATCAGGGACTTGTCAAAGAGGGATGACTGTTTTGACGGTCTCGAAGATAGTGATGCGAGGTCTGCCAGGGACTTTGAGCTTTTTCTGCTGGATGGTCTTAGTGTGACTGATGAGGATGCCTGGGATGGTGGTTGTGATGTTAGGGGTGTGGTGTCTTGTAGTTGTGGAGATGAGGATGGAGATGGGACTGCTGTCGATGAACTAGTAGTAGTAGTGATGGTAGTAGTGGTAGTAGTAGTAGTAGTAGTAGTAGTAGCTGCTGCTGTAGCTGTAGCAGATGATGATGATGATGATTCTGCTTGTAAATGTGATTGTAATTGAGATTGTATTGATTGTGGGATTGGCACTGGTTCTCTCAGTTTTGAGAATGTACCTGGATATATTGAAAAGTCTTCAGTCAAAGAGTTTGAAGAGCTGTTGTTTGATGAAGATAGTTCAGCCAAATCAGGGATTTCCTTTTCCTTTTCCTTTTCCTTTTCCTTTGTAGTGGTGGTGGTGGTGGTGGTGGTATTATTTGCATTTGGATTAATTGAATGCATCCCATCGTCGATATCAATATTTTGGTACTTGACAGGCTGTATTTGTGATTGTTGAGATTTTGGAGAAACATGTTCTTTCGCATCTGTTAAGGATAGGTTTTGTATTGGAGAAATGATTTGATCCTCTTGATCCATAATGGAATTTTTAGATGAATCTGATACAGCAGCAGCAGCCCCGTTGTTTGTAGTTCCCAGATTCTCAAAGAATGGGTTATTCAACACTGGTCCAAACAACGATGCAGATCTGAATCTCTTGTGGTTATCATGGTTTTTCTTGACAGTGAATGTGATGCCATCTGAATCACTATCCGAGTCATCAGAGTCGTCATCGACCCCGTTCAATTTAGGACTGAGTAGTGAATTGGAGCTGAATTTTCTTGCGGATAGTGTATTGTTGGTGGTAGTAGTAGTATTATCATGCTTAAAGTTCAAGCTAGATGAGCTGACATATGAGAAAGTTGTTCTGAAGTCCTGGAATGGGTCTTTGTGGGAGTAGGCATCGACTGGTGAGAATGACATGTTTTTGATTTCGATATCAGTTTCAATGATTTTCCATATATTCCTAGTGGGCTGCTGTGGTTTAGCCAGTGTCATTGAAGCCAATGGGATTTCGACAAAGAGGGATTTGCCCATTAGTTTTGAAACCAAGCTTCTGACACAGGCGCCATGGGTCATGAAGAGGAGGATATCTTTGGAGTCTGGTATTTTGGAAACAGATTCCGATTCGAGCTTGAGGATGGAGATGAAGCCATTGTTCAAGCGCTGGTACTGCTGGACGATGCTCTCGCTGAAGCATCCTGGGTTGCCATGGGTGTAGCTTTCGTGCAGGTTGAGTATGATTTTGACGTTTTGGTTTCTGTTGAATGGGATGTTTGAGCTGAGGTACTGGATGGCAGTTTCCAGTAGTGTTGCGCCGTCGTCGTTTGGCGGGTAGTAGTTGATATCCAAGTCAGGTGCGAGCCATTCAGATAATACGTGGTCGATGGCGATGACGATTCTGATTTTGATTGCGTCCTTGTTGTGTTTTCTGACGAGCTGGTCGACGAGGAACTTTACAGTCTGGATGCAGCGCAGGTAGGGGGATGTGTGGATCTTGAGCACGATGGTGGAAGCGTCAACGTGGTTGTAGATGTATGATAGCAGGCGCGTGCCCATCTCTGTGGACTGTGTGTATCCGTTGTTGGACTTGTTTGAGGTGGAGTCGAATGTTGCCAGGGGCGGGTTGTACGAGTCTGTGAGGGTGAAGGCGTACTCGTTTGAGAGGCGCCTGTGGTGATGGGAACGAGGGTGGGTGTGGAGGTGCTTCTCGTGGACAAAGTCGATGGAGGAGATGGTGGAGGCCACCTTGTCGTTTCGCTGGGCGTGTCTGAGGACGAACAAGGAGTCCAGGACCTTCATGGTGGGTGCTGGAGATGCTGTCGATCTGTCTGTGATGTGTGTTGTGCTAGTGGTTGTGGTTGTGGTTGTGGTTGTAGTGGTTGTAATAGTAGTCTATGGTGGCAGTGGAGAGTGGCGATGGCAGTGTGTTGTCTGTTCGTGTTCTGCTTCGCGTCACTGTACTTCTACTTGTAGTTGTAGTTCTAGTTGTAGTTGTAGTTCAAGTTGATGATGTTGATGTTGATGTTTAGTACTGGCTGACTGACTGACTGATTAAATTTTCAGAGTTGAGTGACCGCCCGGGCTGCGTGCCTGGAGTCTGCCTGGAGTCTGCCTGGAGTCCAGGTAGACACTCCGCCGAGAGTCCAGGCAGAGTCCAGGCAGAGTCCAGGCAGAGACACTTATCTAATCTAATTTGTACTTTATACTTTATACTTTATACTTTATATATTATATTATATATATTATAATGGTCACCAGCACTGACACCACCCTCACCGACCAGCAACTCAGCACCCTCAAAGCAAAGGCTCTCGAGGCCAGAGAGCTCTCCTACTCGCCCTACTCGCACTTCAGGTATGTGTCTTTGCCCCCCTGATTTATTATCTGATTATCTGATTATATGTCAATACAATAAATATCAAGAACCAACTAACTGCTGCCCGACCAGAGTAGGCTGTGCCATCCTGGGCTCCTCTGGACGCTACTTCCAGGGTGCCAACGTGGAGAATGCTTCGTATGGTGAGTTATATAGTTATGATGCTTCTAATTCTAATGATATAATTTATTTATACTGACCATCCATCAATCACTCACAGGAGCCTCAATCTGTGCTGAGCGAAGCACCATCTGCGCAGCCGTGACGAGTGGCGAGCGCAGCTTCAGGGCCATCGCCATCGCCAGCGACATGGAGGACATCATCACGCCCTGCGGCATCTGCAGACAGTCCATCAGGGAGTTTGGCAAGGACACTGCGGTGTACATGCTCAAGCCCAGTGGGCACCATGTCCTGCGCAGCCTCGAGGAGCTGCTTCCCCTGAGCTTTGGTCCCGAGGATTTGGCTTGAGATAGAAGGATGCAAGGACCGAACAGAACTATAATACACCTATAATACACCTATAATATCACTCTATATCTCCAGTATAACCCTCTATATCTAGTATATCCTCCAGTATATCCAGTATATAGCACTGCTTAGCTAAGCACCGGAGTGTAAAAAAATTTTAACTCATCTCAAGAAAGAACCAGAAAGAACCAGCCAGGGCTAATCAAATCAAGAACCAAAACATGGCTGAGACTGCTGAAGCTGGAGCTGAAGCTACCATCCACGTGTGCGCATCCCCAGAGTGCGGCAAGGACACAGACTCCTCGCTCAAGTGCCCGCTCTGCCTCAAGCAAGGCATCGAGTCCTTCTTTTGCAACCAGGCCTGCTTCAAGCAGAGCTGGCACATCCACTCCGCCATCCACGAGAAGGAGGGCGTCGACTCCTACGACCCCTTCCCCAAGTTCAAGTA